>CAJVPT010000894.1:0-24968 GCA_910592055.1 Acaulospora colombiana | reverse complement strand
GCGATTCATACTATATGTACAGCTTACAATTGTTTAATAAAGCACACATAACTAGCCTGATAGAGGGTTTAAAAAAATAAATAAATAAATAAATGGCTTGTCAAATAAAAAGTAATATTGATAAATAATGTATTATATAAAATATAATCAATAATATAAATAATTTAAATATAATAAATATTAGTTAAATTCTAAGAAAAGTAAATATTAATAAAGGATTTTTAAACTTTACTATTGATCAATAGAGAAATTTTTTCATAATATATGCAACTATTGTTTAATAAAAATATTTTCTAAATATGGATCACAAAATTTTAACAAATTTTATCAATATTTGTCAAATCTTAGTATATTGAATTTTAAGGTAAAATTTATTAAATGAGACTTATAAAAGATTAATTATAATAATTAAACAAATCAAATAAAAATATAAGGAACCTATGAATCAATAATACAGTAATAGCACTTCCAGGTCACCAACTATTGTTTCTTAGTTCAATACCACTGTAAGACAGTATAATATAAGCCTAGATGGTACATGAAGATTCTATTCATTTTATAATAATAATTATTGTCATCTGTGATTAAGATTCCATCTGATTATTGAATAATAAAAAGATTGCAAAATTCTTTGATCATTTTTAGTGATGAAGCTATTTTATCACAAAATAGGTTTTAATAAGCTTCTATAGATAAGCTAAAGATCTACTTATCATAAAAATCCAGAATCTAACAGTATCTAGATATATTAGCAAAAGAAGAAAGTCTCTATCAAAATTCAATAATCTGTTTAAAACTTTATGTAGTCATTTTATAAATAGACTATAATAGGTTATATAAAAAAAGAGCTCAAATGAAATGAGACAATATCTAAGACTTCTTGTAAATATTCTATAGATATATTATAATAAGTAGTGTAAAAATAATATTCTGTAAGATGAAATATAAAAGGAGTCTTAAGTTTAAGCTAACCAGAAGACAAGTTTATATAGTAAGGATCTAAATATAGATAGAAGGTAATAGGACTTCTTATGATAACATATCACATAAGTTATAATTAAAATATACTTGAAAAATGGATTTATTCTAACTATTGGCTACTTTATATGAATAGATGGGATCAAAGTTATAGTATTCAGTAATATAGCCTTTATAGAATATATAATTTCAATTGTATTTTCCTGATTCACTATTAATACTTCAATAAATTGAACCTCTGTTTACCTTGAAAAAATATATATATTGTATATATAAGAAAAAAAAATTATTTCAAATCTTTTTTTAACCTGTAATTATATCAAAATAACTTGTTTTTAAAATACTTAGAAAATAATAAATTAATTTACAGATCTTTTCATATAACAACCAACTCATTTTTATATATTATTAGCTAAAGAATTATATTACTTAAAAAATATAAGGTGTTTATTAAATTAGTTTAGATTAAACAAAACTAAGTCTCAATTAGATACTCTAAATCAAATTTAGAAAACAATATTGGGCTTTCTTAGTAGCTTGGCATAGTGTTTCTAAGTTAACCAGAGTTATTATCAATAGTTTATCATTGTCAATTATTTCAAAAAACAATGAATTACTAAAGTTGGCACTGAGAAAGAAAAAATAAAAAACAACTCAAAGCCCTTTAAAAGGTTTTTGATCCATTTCATAGCTTCTTTTTGAATAGCGTCTTATCTAATTGAGATATTCTTCTTTGCTTTATTTGGACCTAGGAAGGAGTCTTCTTTATTAACATTTATAGCATCAGACAAGTTTTTATTTAAGTATGTACTGAATTGAAATAATTCAAGAAAAACCAAAAGACCCCAGCTTCTATCTTGAAAAGCTGGTTTTCTCACTTGAGAAACTTAAAGAAGAAATAGGATTTTTTTGTATAAATATATCCACCTTTTGATATTATAATTGTTTTCTAGAAATTGAATATATACAATTGATAAGAACTTTTTCTAAAACTTTCTTTTCTATATCATAAATAATGTAATAGGAACATATGAGTATAACCAATAAGAGCTTGTTTACTTTTTCTAAAATTAATGTATTTTATGCTAACCAATTATCTTTATAATAATTTGAACTATCTAAAATTCAAGATCAAACTGAGGTAAACAAAATTTTCAGAAAACTATAAAAGTGATAGCTCTAAAAGATTCACAAGTAACTGAAAGAGGAAAAAATAAATTCTTCTATTATTAAAAACCTCTATATATCTTTCATTTCAAAGATACAAGAGGCCTTTAGATACTTTACTATTGGTTTTTTTTTATGAATTTTCTTGTTATTGATATTAAAGGTATTATTTAACTTATTCATGATTGCCAGAAATCAAGTTTTTAGTTAAAGAAAATTATAAACAAGTAAGTGAGAACAGAAGCAGCTTTTAAAGGCATACTTCAAGGAGTTTTATGAAGAGTGTTAAGCCTTTTTTAGCAAAGAAACAAAAGAACTTCTTGTAAATATCTTTTTTATATGTGGTTAGAGAATTAGTAAAAAGAGTTTTATATATACAGTATATAAAAATTATTTAAATCTTTTTTTTTAAAGCTGGCTTAGCCTTGTTTATTAGCTTGATAAAGTATATACAACTGTTTTTTTTTTTTTTTTTTTTTAGAGCTGGTGAAGTCATGCCATGTAGTTTTTATTTAATCATTGATATCCTCTTATGTACACAAATTTAATTGCGAGAAAATACATTTATGATAGAAGAAAAACTAATGACTCAGTATCTTGCGAACACTGTGACTTGCAATCAGTTCACCTCAAAGGTAAATATTAGCATATCATAATTCCACTAACACTAATATTTGTATGGAAGAGAGAGCTAATATTGAAACTGTTTTGAAGAATGTTCCTCATATTATGGTTCGTTAGTTCTATATACAGGTTTTCTGCTACTCCTTGCTTTCTTTCTTCGTCCTGTAGTGATCTTTTGTTCCCTGTTTTGATATTATATCTTATTCTTTTCCATTTGATTTTTCTGGATATACCTTGTGTTCTTTTCCACTCTACTACCAGGTCACATCTTAATCTCCAAATCTTTTTTTCTCTTGCCAGAGTTGTTCTATTGCCTTCTTCATTGCTATTTTGGCCTCTTTCTTATTTCCTGTGATTCCCCTACTAACTGGACCATTTTGTGGGTAATGATCCCTCTGATTATATCCTTGAAGTTCACCCAGCTTTCTGGTCTTATACTTGATTCTATGAATTGTTTCCACCTGCTCTTGAAGGATTGTGACTGTTTGTTGCCATTCACCCTTGCTGTGCATTCTTGTGTCAGAAGTGTTGTAAGTTTGTCTGATAGCCTTGTTCTGTTTGATCCACAGATGAAAGGATATAGATTCTTTTCTTCCTGTCTTCCACAGATTATACATGTCCTTGACTTATATATCTGTGATTTTCGTGTATTCATGTTTGCCAGTATAGGGAGTTCATTGATCTATGTTTTCCATCAGAATGTCTTGTCTTTATGGTCTTCTTGGCTTGTTTGAGGAGATATAATCTTGAATGGTGTCAGGGTCTGCATAGTCATCTCCCAATTGATCTCCTTGGCTGTTAGCCATGTTTGGTTTCGTCATAATGTCCTCCACTTGCTTGCCTATTTGGTCTTCAATAAGGTTTTTCCTAACATTTTGAAAGGCAAATCTGTGAAGACCTGGTCCTATCTCAATGTTATGTTACTACTTGTGGACTGTAATTCTTGTATTTTAATAATGTCTTTGAATTTGTCTACGAGTATGGTGGCTGCTAATTTATTTGCCTGTTTATTTCTTTCATTACCAGAGTGGCCTTTAATTTTGATCCACTGAACCTTGGTTTGTTGTGTCATGATAATTTCTTGTATTGTGCTGATTAAAAATTTGTTTGACCATTCTAACTTCTGGTTTTTGGCTTGTTCCTTCTGTGCTGATTTCTTTATTGCATTAATTGCCCCTTAACTGTCTGTGAATATCTTGATTTTTTTGTTTGGGCTGACTGTGCTAATTGCTGCAAGGATTGCTGTTAAATCTGCTCTGGTTGAGGATGAGGTGTCTTGAGTTTCTGCTTGGAAGGTTATTATTTCATTACCTGATTCAGAAAGAACCACTCACCCAATTCCCATTCTGCTTCTAGTGTTGTGTCTTGTGAAGGAGCCATCTGTGTAAAATTGGAGGTTGTCCTCTGTTGTTAATTGTCTAGCTATTTTAAGTAGCCTTTGGATCATCCTGTCTGGGGCTTGTAGCTTTCTTCTGATGAGTTCTTCAGTGATTGATAGTGGATCCAGGTGTATCTTCGGTTTGTATATGTCAGGATACTGCTTGTTTGATTCATTGATAGTGAGTTCCATATCTTGCAGTGATGACTGTAATCTGTTGATTTGTGGCTGTCCAGTGTCCTGTTCCTGCTGTCCTGAAAAGATTCCCGCCTTGCTCTTTCTGACTTGGATATTTACTGAGTGTGATAAGAGATGTTCTATTATGCATTGTTGTTAGTCCTTGTATTTCACTCTAAGGTTTTGATTATTGAGCAGGCAACCTTTGCACTTGTAAACTGGTAATGTCCCGTTCTTGGTGACCATGTGGCTTACTATTGCTTTGCCCTTATCTAGTTGCTTTTTTTCCCTTATTATTATTGTTTCTCCATCTTTTTTGGGTGCTAACTATTTTAGGATTGATTGGTGTTGGACTGGAAGTACCGGAGTGTTTGTTTGAAAGCTGTTAATGTTGGGGCTACTGTCATTGAAGTATCCTTTGTGACTTGAGTCTTCCTTATTCACTAATAGTGTTGGCCAGTTTTGGACCATTAATTCTTTTAACTCCTTGTACCATTCAGATGTTCTTCCTTGTTTCCCAAGTCTCATTCTTATTTGTTGCCAAGATAAAATTCTCATTTTGTTATCATTCAAGAGTTGATCTTTGAATATTATCTGTCTGTGCTTGAGGAAGATTTTGTATCTATTATACTATTCTTCTGTAACCATATCTCTAATTGCTTTGCCCTCATTTTTAACTGGTTTTCCAAACCATGTGTATACCATTGGTGCCATTGTGGTTCCTTGTATTTTCAGTATATTTAGAATATCCTTTGTCAGGTTATTTCTTTTTCTGATCCAGAATGAGAGTTTGTCAGTGAGGATTGAAGTGTTGGACCAGTAGTTATTTTGAAGCTGTTGAAGTCTAATTTGAGTAGTGATTCCCTACAAGTTGAGACTGTTAAGTCAGTTTGTTAAATTCTTCCCATGCAATAAGATTTGCTGATCCCATAAGTTGAACAACTTGTAGCTGAAGTCTGCATGAAGGATACTGTTTGGAGTTGTTGAGGCTAGGCCAGCTTTGTGTTTAAATGTTTTGTTTATTTTGTTGCTCAGCTTGTCACATTCCTTCTCTGATAGGACTAAGTCATTGAGTAAGTATTCGATTGCTGGGAAAAGGGCCTAGTTGATTATGTAACGTGTCTGTTTGTCTGTAATTTTCTTCCAAACTAATGTTTTGATCATGATGTCTATTTTTTCCTTGATAATATTCTTTTGCCGGGTTTTCTTTCTATCCTTTGTTATTCATATCCCTAGAACTCTTATTGCTTTATTTTACTGGACTGGCAGGATCTGAGTTCCATTGAGCTGTATGCTTTCACTTCTTTGTTTTGGGAGCATATTGATATAGATCAATGATAATTTATCACTATTTACCTGTATATTATTTATCCTGAGAAACTCAGTGGCTTTGTTTAGGATGGCTTGCATTTCTGTTCTATTGCTTGCGAACCAGGTAGTGTCATCCATATATACAGTGGCTGTGATCTGTACTTGCCTTTTTGTTGTGTTGGTGATTGCCTTCTGGCATGGCATAGTCAAGTCTATTAATATTTCTGTCTCTATTGTGTAGCCATTATGATGGTTCTTGATTTCTTGTAATAGTGGATCATAATACACTCTCTAAAGAAAGGGGGAGATGGTATCTCCTTGATCAATTCCATCTTGTACAGGGTACTCTTCCATTAGTCCATATGCTGTAATTACTTTGTTATTTTTATTTTTCAGTGTATTATTCAGGATTTTGATTATGTCTTTTGGCACTCGAATTCTTCTTAATGCCTGGATTAACATGTTCCTGTTCATGGAGTCATATGCTTTACTTATATCTTGACTAAAGATCCAGGCCTCTTTCTTAAATTCTTTTGCCTTTACCATGACATTGTTGAGGATGTGGATTGGCTCCTGGGTGCTTTCTCTAGGTAGTCCTGTCCAGTTGTTGATGCACAGAATCTGATGTTTGTTGCACACTGTTGCAAGTCTTGATGTTAGGATACTCATGAAAATTTTTCTCATTGTTTCCAGCAGTGTAATAGGGCGAGTGATGTTGATGTTCCTCATCCAGTCTTTGGGTTTTGGTATTGGGTATATGTTTCCATTTTTCCAGTCCTGCGATACCTCTCCAGTACTCATGATTTTGTTGAAGAGTAATACTACCAGCTTAACTCTCTTTTCTCTCAAGTTTTTAAGCACAATATATGGGATTCCTAATGGTCCTGGAGCACTGTAGTTTTTCTTATCTCGGATTGCCTTCTTTATCTCTATGGCTTCTATTGGAGATAACACGTCATTGAATCATCTGTCTTGAATTGTTTTCTTAGGCTTGTACTTTTTTTCTTAATGTGGAAAGTCTTTTATATCTAATATTTGTCTGTGTCTTGTCCATTCTTGAAAGTGGTTTTGGATCTTGTTCTTAACTGTAAGTGGATCCATGATTACCTTGACCTCATTCTTTGTATTCTGTTCTATTAACCTGCGTATGTCTATGAACCTAGGTTGATGGTTTAAGATACTGTTGATCATCCTTTTTGGATGTTTCTCCAGGTTCCTGTATCTTTGTTCAATGTGTTTTTGTATTTTCCTTTTTTTTTCTTTCTCGATTGTGAACTTGACTATTTTGTTCTCTATTTCCCAGATCTCTCTTGTCTCAGATAGCCATCTGTGGAGTTCTTCTTCATTACTTATTGAGTCTTGCTTGAGTAAGGATGGTTCTGTTACAATGTTCCTTGTTACATTTATTTCCTGTATCAGTTCTACGATCTGCACTTCTGTGGCAGGGGTATGTGTGTTCGAGTTCATTTTCCATGTCAAACATTTTCTATACAGAGTACCAATCTTGAGTGATCCCTGCATAAGTTTTTTGTATTTGGATTTGTGTATGGTGCTGATGTTTTTCTTTCTTCGCTTTTTCTTTAATATAGTTTCTGCTGTCACCTTGATTGATTTTTTGAGATGTTGCCATGTTTTCTCTACTGTTGTGGAGTCTTCTTTGAAGAATTCAGTTGCTTTTTTCTCTATTTTTCTAGTGAATTTTGACCATTGTTTAGGGTTGGAGTTTGTGTAATCAATGATGTTCTGTCTGTTGTTTTTCTATTTGATAACTTACTTCACAATATATGGGTGTAATGAGGTATGTAACTACCATTTTGTGATCTGTTTTAATTACTGTTTCCACCTCTATGTGTTCAGCGTTGATAATGTGTGGTTGTAATGGGCTAGAGACCCATATATAGTCCAATCTACTCCCATAATTTGATTTTGTTCTATTGTATGTGTAGCTTCTTTTGTCGGGGTGGGCTTGTCTGAATGTGTCTATGAAGTTATAGGTCTCTAGTGAGTTAATAAAATGCTTGAGCTTGACTCCTTTGTCTTTTTCTGAGGTACGGTCCTTTTGATAGTCTGCTACTTCATTGAAATCACCCATTACTATCACCTACATGTTGTTGCTTTTTGCCTCACTGATTTTGTCCTTGTACCATTGTTGTAGTTTTTTCCTGTCCTGTTTGTTGGCCCCGTCTGATGAGTTGTTTATTATTATTATTCTGTATTGAATTCACCCTTTGAATGCCATGTCTACTGCGATCCCTTGATTGATGCATTCCTCACACCTGAAGATGTATATTGCCCATTTTTCCTTTATTAAGATACTGACTCTTGCTCCATGAACCTGTTGTATTGGATTTGTTGACCAGATTTGATATCTGCCTTCTTTATCATACCACCTTTTGTTTCCTGGGAGCCAGGTTTCTATAAGCCCTAGTATATCGATTTGTTATTCTTGTCTATATTCTAAGATTGCTAGCTTGTCTGTTTCTGAGTTAATTCCTCTAACATTTAATGTTCCTATTTTCCAGAAATTGAATGGTTAGTTGATATTGAGTTTCTCTATATTTTGCTTGTTGAAGGCTTGGTTTCCTGGATATCCCCTAATCAGAATTATTTAGGAGAAAGGAAGGGATCTGTTCAGGGATGTTGGTTGTATTGATAGGTGTGTCAAGACATTCCATCATTTTTTTCATAGTAGATGTCATTGTGAATTCCATCTAATTGATTCTTTCATTTATTAGTCTCTGATGTTGTCTAATGTCCAGCCTTTTGGGTGATGGAGTTCGGAAGCTTGAACTTCCAGGTGAGAGTTCAGTTTGGGGGGAATAGTCTGTAATTGCTGGTCCTTTTGCTTTAATGTGGGGACCTGCTTCAATCACTGTGACTCTCTTGTCCAGGATGTGCACTTGGTGTTTAATAGCTTCTAATTCTGTTTGGATCTGTCTAAGGATATCTAATATGTTTTCCCTGCTTGTAGTTGTGTAAGATCCTTTTGTTACACTAACATATGTGTGTCCTGTAATGAGGGGGTTAAATGTCGTTCTCCTGTCTTGTTTGATGGAAAGGTTCTCTCTTGCGTTGTTTAACTGAAGCCTTGATTGGACCAGTCTGTTAGTTTTTTCTCTTGGTGTTGATTTCTCCTTTGCAATCAGGCAATGAATATGTTCGTGATCATGGGCTCCACAGTTGAAGCAAAGTTTAGTTGTTCTTATAACCCAGACCAATTTATTGTCCTGGAAGCGGAAGTTCATGCCTTGTGCTTGGTTGAAATTTCTGTCATCCTTATAGTATAGGATTTCAAATCGCTTGTTTTGATTCGTAGGAGTGAGGGAAAAGTAAACTGCTTGAGCTTTTGTCTGTTCGATAATCTCTTTGAGTTCTTCCACTGAAGTTCCCAAGGGAGATTGGCAAGTGTTGCGCTATACTGATTCCTTTTCTCTCTTGTAATATAGGTTCTGACCATTGGGTATACCCTCATACAGAAGGTATCTTTGTAGATAGCCCAATTCTGGACCTGTTTCTCATATTCCTCTCTTGTTAAAAACTGGATGATTTCAGATTTGACTTGTCCTGCTAGTTGCAAGGTTATATATTCAATCTGAGTTTTTCTTGGAATAGGTTTGTGATGTCCCTTTTCTGAAAGTGGTTGAGGATGTCCCAGATTCTAATGGATCAGGTCTTGCATTCTGTGGTACTGATTTGGGGTGCTAGTCTAAATTTAACAGTCTCATTGTTGGTGATCTGAATCTCACATGCAGCGATGGCCTCATGATAATTGTCAAAAATGGCAGCAATAGTTGGAGATCCGATTGACTCTTCTGTTATGAGTTTCAGGGTTGATAGATGCCCCAGTTTGTCATGGACTTGGTGGATTTTTTCTTCAGTTGAGAGTCTCAGCAGTTGGTTTGTGTCTATGAAGATTTTCTCTGGATGGAGTGTATTGAATGTTTACTTGAAAGTTGTTTGTTCTATTGCTTTGTACCTCGGTCTCTGCTCCTCTTCATAACTATACTGGTTATTGGTAATATTTTCTGTGCCATTGGATGTCTCTTTCCCTTCTTTAGATATTGCCATTGTTGAAACTACTATTACTGGTAATGGTGATCTAGATTCCATATTCATTTCTATCATTGTTTTGGCAGTTTCCATGGTGCTCTCCTCAAGGTTTATACTGTTGTCCTGTTCTTCATTCTCGAGTTCCATGTTTTCATCTTGGGTTTGGATGAGGTCCTGTGTAGTTGTTGGGATTGTTGTCTTCTTTTTTTTGTCCGTTGTCATTCTGTTTCTCTTGATGCTGGTAATTGGATTGAATTTGTTTGATACTTTGGTCTTCAGGAGCAGTTTTACAATTTTGTCCTTACCGGTGATGATTCTTTCGCTGGTATAGTTGACCACAGTGTCTTTGACTCTAGGGGACCTTCTGGACATGATTGTTAAAGGAGCTCTTTGTGAGCGTTGGGTTTTTTCTTGTGAACTTTGAGTTGTTACCATAAAAGGAAATTTTCATGAATTTTGATGCGAGTGGAAAAGAGTCTTTTTTTTTCAAAAGTAATATGCAACTGTATATTATAGGGATTACAAAAAATATTATATATGCTACAAAACTTCTTAGAACTAATTAGATACTCTAAAGAGTTTATCAGATGGTTTGTTACTACTCCAGACTAAGGGAGGACTAACCTGCCAAGGCAAAGCTAGTGCTGGGTTCAAAGGAAAAGAAGGATGCAATGTTAGTGTTTTCAAGAATGAATTGTTTTATATATTGGTTGATTAAATCTATGTAGCTGTCTTTGATGGACTGTTTATTTATCTATCTGTGTGGGCTTGGAGATGTTTTTTTGTATTTGTGCTGTCTTTCTTTTTTTCTTGAGATGTCATGTTCCTCTTTCCATCTTTGAAATATCTTATTTCAGACCTTCCAAGTTGAATATAAAAGTTTTTTCCATTTTATTGATATTTTAGTTATGCATTCTTTTATTTTGGCAACATTGTGAATTGTTTGGTGGATTGTTTGAATAGTAGATTCGAAAAAGGTCCCTTTGATAAATAATTTGAGCTGCTGTATAGTATCTAGCATTATGTTATTATTTATTGTGATTAGTGCTTGAATCTTTCTTTCTTTGAATATGTGCTTAAGTATCACTTCTTTGATCATTGTGATGGCTTGTGATTTAATGTTTATTTTGTTGTGTTGACATAGGAAGTAATGGTAATTGTCTTCTACTTGATTGCAGTTACAACATTTGTTATCTTTGTATAATAATGGTTTCCTACTATACAATGTGATTTTGGTAAGAAGTTCATTATTCCAAAGATTTAATGAGAACTTTCACATTTGCTAATCTTTGAATGAGATATTTGAATTACTAATTTGAGATGGGTGTAGGTAGTTATATGTTTCTTGCCAATGGATGTGTTTGTATTGTCCAGTGAAATCTGTAAGTATTCTATTGAGTAAGCACTATTGTGCAATATATTTTTCCTGAGTAATCTTTTTGTAAATGTTTTTTGCTGGTATATCAATCTGAATATTATCTTACTGTATTATTATATATGTTTGTGTGTTGAGGGTAGGTTGAATATTGAGATCATTGCTGCCTGGATGCATTTCTTGTGAACCTAGTCCTATTGAGACCAGTTGATCAACCTATCATTATGTTTAATATCTGAGTGGGCTTGAATTTTATGCAGCTGTAATTTGATATGTCTTGCAGTGCAGGTATTCTTTATAGTTTGAAGTATATGAAAGTTTTTCTATTTTCTGATAAGGTGTGATGCTGAAACTTTTAAAGTCTATTGAATACAGTTGATTGCTATTTGACTATCTGTAAAAATATCAGTTATTGAGTTTTCTGATAGGATAGTATTGCTGTTGTTATAGCCATAAAATCTGCCCTTGAGGATGAGAGATGTGTATGGATTTGGGTTCTGAATATATGTTCTTCATTGTTTGGGGTAATAATAATTCAACCTAATCCTATGTGAGGTTTTTTGTTCTATTTGCTGAGAGAACCATCTGTGTAAATTTTGAAGTATAAATATGTATCTATTCTTTTAGATATGGCAATAAGCTCAGAGATTTTATCTTGGCTACCAATGAGGTGTATTGTGATCTGTAATGACACTATATTATGGGAAATGTTTACTGTTGAAGGTTGTTGGTAGACTTGCTAAGTTGTGTGCATTTGATTCAATGCAATATGGATTTATTCAGGTGATACTCTTGATCTATACTGAAAGTTTCCATTTGGAGTGGAGTATTGAAAGATAGATGTATGACTTGTTACAACTGGGATCCTGACAACTTTTTGTGCCTTTGTATTGAATAAACAGTTCTGGTCACTACTCCCTTTATTCAAAAAACATCTATTACATTTGGAGAGTAGTGATTTATTGTTTATTGTATTATTGTAATGTGTATACAGTAGGTAATACTGCCATCCAAATTATTTTTTTTTTGTCAATAACTAGTGTGTTTCTTTTGTATATTGCTGCCAGTATGATTGATGGATGCAGTGCTCTATTAAACTAGTACTTTGAAGAAAAGGGTTTATACTATTGCTTTGTAGGTACAGTGTTTTGATTGTGGAATTATTTATTCTCTGTTGGAGGTTAGTGAACCATTCTGGAATATGTTCTGGGATTGCTTGTCTCTATACCTAATAACTTGCAATCAATGAAGTGTGTGGGTTCTACTGGCATTTAGTATTTGTCCTGTGAATAAAAGATAGTGTTTGACAAGTTGTTTTCTGTGTGTGTGATAGAACTGTGTTGTCACGATTTCTTCTATTGTTGTGTCTGCTTTGTATGTTATAGTGATAATAGGCTTGCACTCATTCAAGAGGAAGTTAAATCCATGTTATCTGAGCAGTAGAATAATGTTATGTGTAAGATTCTTTTCTGCTGATATGATAGGTGTGATGCAATGTGCAAGAATACTGTTTGTTGACCAAAAGTGATTTTGTGCCTGTTACAAGTAATGTCTGGTTAGATCTCCTGTAATATTCTTTTGATTAATTCTTTGAATCCAATTGGATACATACACTTGAAGCTGTCTATTCCACATGTGAAAGATACCATATTTCATTGAATTATAGATGACATTGTTGGGTATTGTATTTACTAATCTTATCTTATGCTTAAACATACTTGACAATTTGCTGAACAGTCTATTGCATGTATTTTCAGAAAGGATTAAGTCATTTCACAGATATTCTATACTGGGATATAATACATGACTAATAATATATCACATCTGTTTGTCAGTGATGGCTTTGATTCCTATAATGGAGCATGTTTGTAAAATTTTTTTACTTAATGAGTTGTTTTTGATACTTATTAGAAGCTGTTGTATCATGCTAAACTCCTAAAATATTAATAGGGATATCATTATCATAGCCCTTGATATGTTAATTATTCAAATGTATGCCTGTTGTCCTATCTCTATGGTTGTCATTAATAATAATAAGGAAGGATTTTTGTGGGTTGACTTGTATGTTATTTATTTGATAGAATTGTTCTGCAATATTAACTATACTGTATGTTGAAGGTCTGTGTTATTTTCTGTAAGCCATGTTGTATCATCCATGTATGCACTTGTAAGGATTGAAGTTGTTTTGTGAATGATGGATTGATCCATATACCTAGTGTAATAGGATAAGACTGTGTAGCCTTTGCATATTGCTTGGATTGTAGAGAGAAGAGGATCATAGAAGATTCTCTTCAGTAGAAGAGAGATAGTATCACCTTGATCTATTCTATCTAGTACTGTGTATTCTTCTGTGGATCCATGGCATGTAATGACTGCATTTGTTTGATTCTTGAGCAAGTTTGTGAGGAGAGTTGTAATTTGTATTGGAACTTTAATATGTTGCAATACTAGTTGAAGCATTTCAATGTTGATTGAGTTATATTCTTTGGATATATCTTGGCTTAATATCCAAGCTTGTTTGTTAAATTCTTTAACATTCTTGATAATGTTATTGATTATATGAATTGGATCTTATGTGCTACTACCAGAAAGTGCTGCCTAGTTTAGTTCATATAAAATAGGGTGTCTTGCTATACTATCTACCAGTCTATCTGTTATTATTTTTGATATTGAGATTGTTGTTCTAGTTCTTAGATTTAGAAATTAGGTAAATGAGACCTCTGCTCCATTTCTTAGAAGTGTTGCCTGATGCCAGAATATTATTGAAAATTCTAAGAAGAAGTGCGAGTGTTTTCTCCTTCATATATTTATAGGCTTTATATGATATAGTGGTTCTTCCTGGGGCCGATTATGAGCTTCTATGCTTGATTACTTGGACCAGTTCCTGCAGTGAGATTGGAGTTAGCATGCCTTGATACCATGTAGCTTGTATATTCTCTTTGGGATTGTATATCTCTTATCAAATGGGATATAGCTGTAGTGAAGCTATGTTTCTTTTGAAGATCCATTGTTCGAAATGTTCTTTGACTTAAGTATAAATTTTTTGAGGGTCTATTATGATTTCAATATTATTGTCCTCTTGAATAATCACTCTGTCTAATATGATTGATCTTGTGTGGTGATTGAGAATGCTGTTTATCATTGCTTTCTTTTGATTTACTAGCATTGCCTGACATCTGATAGAGAATTATTTTATTATTTGCTTTTTCCTGTAATCAGTAAGCCATCTGGTTACTATTTTGAGTTTTTTACTGAAGTCTTGAGTGGTTGTTATCCAACTAGTTATATAGTTGTGAGAAGAAATAAGTTGTTGATTAGTTAGTTCCTGAAATAACTCTGTTGATATATTATTGATTGCTTGTAGTATTTTAGTTAGAGTATGCTCTAATAAGTCTTGTTGTAGTGTTTGCATCTGATGTATAATATTGTGCAGCTTTACAATCCTCTGAAATGTGTCCTATTGTTGTTCTTGAGCTCTAGGGTTTCTGTATAGTTTGTGTTTAAGGATGTGTTTCTTTGCCGCTTGATAAATTATGTATGTAAATTTGTTCCATAGCTGATTGATATCTAAGATGTCAGATAGTTCTTTTAGATGTATAATGTCTTTATCCACTTGTATTATAAGTTTATCCCATAGTTTTTACTCATATTGTTTCAATTAAATTTCTGATTGAGGGTGCATTTGGGTTTGATGGCTGGTTTATCTAGTTGTCATGCTTCAATTTCAGTTAGCATGCCAGTATGATCACTGTGAGTTAAGTCTCTAATATCAGTTATGATATATGCTTCTCTAGATTGCCATATTTAAGAAGGTAGCATCCATATTTGATCTATTCTGCTGCTATTTAGGAGGTTGTATCAAGTGTACTCTTTCGTAAAAGGATATATTCTCTATAAGTATAATGAAACCTTGTTCTAATAAGTATTGTATATATAGGATTGAAGAGGATATTGATTGATATTTCTTTTGAGTGTTTTTTTTTTGTCCAGGCTTGGGTTGCTTATTACATTGAGATCTCCTGTAACTATTACCTGAAAGTTGTTCTTTTTTCTCTCTGTGATACATTGTCATGGTATTTTGAAGGTATTTTGTTTTTTATTATTAAAAGAGTGTGTTGGAAAATAGGATCCAATGATTCTGACTTTGTTTTTATTTGGACATTTCAGATCCAGAGCAATGAGTCTGCCTTGGTATTGTTTATGTTGAAATACTCTGCAAGTGAGTTTGTATTGTAGGATGATATCTATCCTATGTTCAATGTTTTGATTATCCTTATGTATCCACCATGATTGAAAATTGGATGTTTCCAATGTTTTGATTACTGTATTGTTCCATTTATTTCAATAGTGATTATATTTTGCCAATCATTAAGGTTGCAAAGTTCTAGCCATGTGTTGCATTTGGTATTATTTACTAGTCCACGTATGTTGTGTGTGATAATTTTTCAGATAGAATATATTGATTGTCTTTTGTATTCAAAGATTCTGTAGTGGTATTGTCTACTGGTTCATTGGGAATTTTTATATGTATATTGGATGTTTTACTTATTGGTTGGATATGGAGGATGGAATTGTGTCTGACGAGGATAGGTTTTGAATATTAATAAGTTCTGTAAGTGAGGTTGAGATAACATTCATGTTACTTTCAAGTCTTGATAGTTGTTAATTGATACGAATTTAGTTTTGTCAAATGTCCTATACTAGACTAGTTGCCCTTCTTTTCCTGAATGTGTTTGAGATCATGCTTATGTTGTCAGCCATGACTGATTCATTATCTTGCTCAATGTGTATCTCTCTATCTGCTTTATAGGAATGGTAGTAGTAGCTGTCATCGTCAAGATATCCTATTCTTTGATCCAATTGTACTAACTCTTCTTTGATTTGTCCAATATCTATCCTGATTGCTTGAACTGCTTTCATAATGTCATGAAGTGAGATTTCGAGTGCTTCTTGCTTTGGTAATCTTTTTATTCCTTGTTTGATACTGTTGTGTTGAGGTGAGTTCTTTACTATTGCTGCAAAAGTTCTTAATCGATTGTTCTGATTGTTTTGTACTGTTCGGAGAGATAGAGCACCACTTGGTTTGAATCTGCTGTATAATCTGCCAAATTTCTTGACATCATTCTGTTTTCTTTCTCTAGTGACTTGTTGTCTTTCTCAGACTGGCCAGTCTTTGACTTGATGTTTTGAGCTGAAACAAATATGACAAGTTTATGTATCTATAGGGATCCAGTAAAGTTTAATATTGCCTAGTTGAGCTGGGAAACTGAGTGCTTCTATCAATGTTTCTTCATCTTTTAAGTTGATGATTGTTAAACATTTTTTCTTATAAGAATTGAATCGAGGGATATAGCAGGTTTTTGTCTTGATTGCCTTGATAATTTGTTTGAGATCATATCCCATAGTGCCAGGTGGTAAGTTAGTTAGTTTAACAATGAATTTACTTCTCTCCTTCTTAATATGATTGGTATTGAGAAATGAAAAGATTCTACACATGTCTCCTTTAAAGCCAATGGATTATTTGAGGATTACTCTATTCATAGTTCTCCTGTTTTTTCATATTCCATATCTGCAGATTGCCACAAGCCCCATATTTTCATATGTAGTGATCTGATAAGTTTATATTTGATTAGTACAACTTTGAGTTCTCCATGTGTTACATTCAAGAAAATATTCTAAACTCTCATTGTCTTGCTTTTTGTAGTAATGTCATTGTGGATTGGCATTTACTGTGTTTGGATAGTGGTGTTACTATCTAGTTTAATTGTGAATACCATTTCTGCTTTTTTTTTATTTGCAAAAAAGATGGTGATGTGTTTGCCTGCTAATATATTATTGGTTCTAATTGATATGACTGATTTGTATCTTGTGAGTACTGTCTTGACTGAATATAATTGACTATTGATGTCTTTTTCTGATACCTGTTCCAACAGGAAAACCTTATTGAACCATTTTCTTCCATATTGTATTTACTAATCTGTAAGGAGAGAACGTTAGAGTGTTTGGTTTTTGATAGTTGTTTCCTTGTCCTTGCCCTTATTCTGGATACCTTGTTGTGCTTCTTCGCTTTCCTCAAACCAGTTGATTTCTGATACTGCTGGTGTACTAAAGGTCTTTGATGAGGATAATGCACTAACAAAGTAATCATGGTGTTTAGCTTCTCTATAGCTGGATTGGTTTTGTTATTGTTTTGATATTTGTGAGTTGTCTACCTCGAAGATTGCTTCAATACCTTCGTGTTTGATAAAAACCACTTCTAGCTCTATGCTTGTATATATTTGTCTTTAAATAGTTTTACCACTTCTCAATGTTGTACTATTTTGTGTTTGTCATTAGTCTAGTATTGTTTGTTATGAAAACATATTGTGTTTTTATTAAAAACTCTCTTTTTCATCCCAAAAATTGATTTTGCAAAAAAAAATTTCCTAAAAAGGAAATTTTTTGAAATTTGGATGTGAATGGGAAAGCGTTTTTTTTTTATTATTTTAAATCTTTATCTTTTATTATATTTATATAAAGATACTGTAGCAGGCTAATCAGTGAGTCTATCGCTAATGATCAAAAACTCGCATAACCTGCGGATAGAAGAGTCCGTCCTTCTATCACACACACAAAACAATACCAAAATCAAGGCAGAGGCATAAAAAGATTTGAGCGAGTCTCAAGATAGTTTTCCCTAAAACTATTTATAATCTTCACTGTTATAACGATTTATCCAAAAGATTCATCTTAAGATTCGTCGTGAGAGTCATCATTTTATTAAGTCATTGAAAGAAGTTACATTTATATATTTTTACATATAGGACTATTACATAATCACTATGGCTATTCTAGTATTATGTCATACATAAATTGCTTCTTGGTCAGTTAATTTTCTATTACTTTAGCTTATAGTTTTTTATCTTTTTAACGTGAATGGATTGTTTGCACATTCTTCTAGCTTGCAAGAAGTATGGTGATAGTCAACAATTGATTGTCTCACATAAGCTTCAGTCACGTCACAATCATCGGTCATGTGACCATGGCAAAATTCTGAACTTTGTTTGACTTCTTTGACCTTTAACAATAGATTCTTTTCAAGTTTCAATATTCACATGATTTACTCTATCATTTTGAATCTTGAAAGGATTTTAATCACTATAAATCCTTTCTTTAATTCTTTTTTCAAGTGCTAACCTGGGATTGAAGATTTTTAATCTCATATTCTTTTGATGGACTTTTTCATATTAAGGTATAATACTGTATATTTTTCTTCTATTCCTTTTTCTATGATGCAGTCACCATTTAGTATTATATCTTCTGAATATATTGATCATTTTTGTTTTTTTTTTTTTTATTATAACCCTCTGTCAGGCTAGTTATGTATGCTTTATTAAACAATTGTAAGCTATACATTATACATGTGATGCTAAAGCTAATTCTCTAACTAACTCACTCGTCAAAGTCTTATATTTATCTAAGACTCTAAGTGCAACTTTGGGAGTGATTTATCACTCTGCTAGTAGTTCAGGTGAAAACCCTTCCAACTTCTAACATCATTGCCCGCAGGTCACTACTGTGTATTAGCTTTATTGTATCTGTTATTTCTCTTATATTATATAAATCTAATCAAATTATTCTTATTTTTTTTTTAATCCACAATTATGTTATGATGGCTTGCCTTTATTGAAAAATTAAAATAAATTTACAATAATTTACAAACTTTCACAAAGTGACTAACTCATTTTAATACATAAGTACTCTAAGTCAGATTTTGGGAACAATATTATACTCCCCTGATAGATTAATAATAACCTCTATTTACCAAGATTATTATCAACAATTTATCATTGTTGATTGCTCAAAAATCAATAAATTATTAAGTTAAAAGAAAGAAAAGAGAAAATAATTAAGGAAGGAATAATGATGGGTTCTTAAAGTATTTAGTATATAAAATTTTACAGATCACTTATGTCTTTTTTTGAGGGACAAAATTTATAGTTCTTTACTTTAATAGGAACAAAATCAGAAAATGCCATAAATCAATGATTTGGATAATGAAGAATAATTGTAAATAGTTTTTTTATAGTTATTAATTTAAAAATTTTAATGTTTCCTAGTGAGGGACATTTGACTTTTGTCCCTACCTCCTCCTTTAGGGACCCATCTTTAGGAAGGTGACAATTCAAAGCCTATCAAAAAAATTTAAAAATAAAAATAACCTCTTCTCAAAAGGGATCTGCCTAATTGGGATAATCTTTTTGCTTCACCTGAACTTCAGAAAAAATCTTCTTTTTCACCACCTGTGGTATCAAACAAGTCAATTTAACTAGCTTTTCATTTAAGAGAGCATCAGATTGAGATATCTCAAGGAAAGTATTTAGACCTCAACTTTTTTTCATTAATATTTTATTATCACTTAAGGAACTTTGGTAATAGATGCGAGTTTATAATCCATATTACTTATTATTTAATTTTTTGATATTATGGAAGTTTATATTAAGGAACTTGAGTTTTTTGGGGCAAATGTTTTCAGAACCTTCTTTTCAATCATCAATAACATTATTAAAATATGTAAATATGATCAATAAAAGCTTGTTTACATTTCAAAAACTAATATATTTTATGTCAACCAATCACTTTTGATGAGGATTTGTGTTACCTAAAATTCAGGGTCAAATTGAGCTAGGCAATATTTCTCAAAAAACCAAGAAAGTGGAAGCTCTAAGAGAGTCAAGACAGTTAAAAAGGGAGAAAATAAGCCTTTTTACTATAGAAACCTTTCACTTCAAAGGTTAGATATACCTTCACATACTTCACAATCAGTTCTTCTTTTTTTGAAAACTTTTTTGCATTGGTATTGAAGATGTTACTTGACTTTTTTTGATCTTGAGAAGTCAAGTTTTTGAGTGAAAAGGTTTGTAAATAAAAAAAAAAGAATAGAAATGATTCTTGAAACCATATTTCAAGTTGTTTTAAGGAAAGTATTAAGACTTTATTAGCAAAGAAGTGTAAAAACTTCTTGCAAATCTCTTTTTTATGTGTGATTAAAGGATTCTATACTCTTTATTTATTATAAAATAATATTTACATATATGTTTATTACAAAATAAATGTATTATATACTATATACAAACTAGTTCCGACTTAACCAAGTCTATTTAAGGTAGAGTATATAACACTATCTTAATTTTTCCTAGAACAATTTTATAGAGTAATCTAGTTATTAAACTGTTGTGTACTGTAACCTGAACTAGGATTTGATTTTTTAGTATAGTTTAATGAATTTCTTATTATACCAAGGTTTTTTGATGAATACCAGTTACTGAATTGATTATGCTTTTAAGCATTCCATCAATACAATGTTTACTTTGTTTTAGAACTTCAGTCTTCTTAACTTGATAGCTTTATTCAGTTGATAAAATTGGTAGAGTGCTTTTTGTCAATCTGGTTTCTGTCCCAATTGATCGTGATATCAACTCCATCTTCCTTCACTTTATTAGGATAATAATAAGATAATAATCATCCATAACATCCTGATTTGATAAAGATTAGCTATAGGTGATACCATATTATAATGATATCTATTTTGGATATCAGTAAGATAGTCAGGACTAAGCCCAATAACAAATGCTGATTTGTTATCCAATAGATTTTTTCATTGTATGTGATATTTTTTCATATGGCTTTCATATGGTATTAAACTCAAGACCTTGTAATTGTGACCTGGGAGTATTATCACAATGCTATTGATTCACAGTTCCATATTATCTATTTTTATTTCTTCTTCTTTTATTTTATTTTTATTTTTACTTTTGAATATTGTCTTTTGTTCTTTTATAATTAAGTCTAATTCTTTCTATAGTTAATACTTTGTTTTTGTTATTTTTATTCTTATTATTGATTCTTTTTTAAGGTTATATTAGAAGAAAAATATGAAAACATATTACCTTCTAAATAAATTGTTTCAATTAATATACTTTTCAAGAGTAATTTGCTTCTCTTTTATTTCTTATTTTGAGGAATGAATAGTTTTCTATTTTTAGTTTATATATTATATTGTTGAGTTTTTCTAGATTATCTAGAATCAGTTGTAGTAGTTCTTGATATACTGTTTATTATTGTGATCTCTATTAATATTGCCATTAAAGTACTTTCTATTTCTATTTCATTATTTTTTTTTTTGAAAGTTTAGTAATATTCTCAGTAGCTGGATATTATATGTCAATTCTTCTATAAGTTTGATTCTTTATATTTTTTCTCTTTTTTTTTTCTTTATTTGTTGATTTGCTTAAACTAGTAGACTTCAAATTAAAGTTTGAATTATTATTAATTTCTATAATTATTTTCTGGATTTTTCTTAATATCTTATTAATTGGGCTGTCTTATTTCTTTATATATAGCTTTCGAAAAAATTGTTTAATTTTTAATATATTTTATACTCCATAATAATCATAATTCTTATAAAAAAATATATTGTTTGCATACTTTGTTCAGAATTTCTTTGCTTTCAAAATATACTACTATAAAATTATATTTTTTCAATATATTGGAATTTTTTGGTATATAATAAGCTTTTCTTCCACTACTTTGATTACCAAGCTTGAATATATTTTATTTATTTTAAAAAGTTTTATTAAATAGATATTTTATTGTATTATGATATCAATGATATCTATGTTTGATATTTCTATTTTGATAAAGATTATTCTTATCATTTTTGTTTACATTGAAGTCATTTATATATTTTTTAAGTTATTTTAATCCACAAACATGATGCAATAGTGTGTCTTTATTGAGATATTGAAAAATATTACAAAGTTTACAAACTTTCACAAAGTGACTAACTCATCATTGTACATTATTAATAAGGATTGCAACAGATTGAATCAGATTAAATCAGATTGAATTTTAGGTAAATTTGATCTGAATCAGTTTTTATTTGATCTAATCCATATCTGAATAGATTTATTTTTATTTAATTCATATCCATTCAATTAATCTAATATTTTTTTTAATTGTGTTTTTTTTTTTTTATTTATTTTTTTCTACCTAATGTTTACTTGCCATTTTTAGGTTTTATTTATAAACATTTAGTTAATAGTTTACATTTTTAATATTTATAATTTATTATCATTTACAATCATTTTCTTCTAAATTAAAATATATACCTATATAATTTAAATTTTCTATAGTACTGCTACTGCCTTGATTTTTTTTTATCAATTCTTCCAATACTAGCAAAGCAAGAGGATCTTGTTTCAATTGCTCTTGCTGATACTCTATATGTTTTTCTTTTTTAGTTCCTTTAATCCATTTTTCAATTGTTGTTATTGTTTTTTTGCTAGATTTTGTAATAAACTACTAGTTACATCTTCCTTTGGCAAAACAGTTGTGTCATATAACTCATATTCTGGCCAGCAAAAAAGAGTATTGCCTTGTATAAAAATTTAAATAAAACTTAATATTTTATATTTCAAACTTTTTTATCATTTTTATAAAAATACCTGTCATCTCTATTTTTATTTCTTATTTAGCCATATAGAAGTTGCCTTTATTGAAATTCCCTTCTCAGCAAGTATATTCTGAATCATTTTCAGAGCAAATTCCTCTCAGACAGCTGGTTGCAATTGCATAGTTCAGGAAATTTATATTAATATGGGCAAATTTACTGTACCTCCAGGATGCATATGCTTCATAGAGACTTAAGGAATGGTTAAGTTTGATTTCCTTTTTGTCATAAAAAACTGAAATACCTTTTTTGATTACTTCATATTTGTTTTCATATAACCTTGGAAGTTTATGCTCAGCAATTTTTTGCAGTATACTTGAAGTCACATTGGCAAGAAATATATCCATTGCATAATTAAACAGAAGGCTGTTCATCATAACAACTTTTTCTTCATATAGGTACTATTGGCTTGTTTCTCGTAACTCTTTCAGTATATTGAAAACATGTATAAAAATTCCACATTCTCTTGTCAACAGATATCTAAAACTTGTTGTCAGTACTGCTTAAGTATAAAATTAAATATATATAAATTTTATATATCCAATAGTTGCCAATGTTTCTTAATTAAGTTTTGATATTATCGAATCGAACAATCTTTTTTCATAGTTGAAACATTTCCAGCACTATACCTTGCATGATATTTAAAACTTTGGATTCATTCTATTTACAATATATAGCAAGTATCACCTTGCCTGAATCTTTGTCATGAATTATAATTTTCTCATTTTTTTTATTACATTTAATAGGTAAGAGGTAGTATTAATGGCTTGTACATATAAAGGCAGCAGATTTACTTTTTTATATACTCACTTTTCTTTAATTTTTTTTTCATTATATCTAGATAGGGACTCAAGAAATATCATTTTTATGTCGTGTGTATCAACAAAGTGTTTTGTGTCATCAGGTTTTCCCTTACCTGAAATATAAAGGTGTTAACTAGGTTTTTTATTATTAAAATTATTTGAACTTAAAAATTTTTATATGTTTTTATTTTATTTTTTTTTCAATTCGTCGTGTTTGCTTTCAATGTAGCTACAGTTTCTACATCATTGGTATGGCAAATCTCAGGAATCTCACAAATTCTCTCCACTAATTTTCCTATTTTTTATTAGCATTAATAAAATATACGGTAGCTCACAAAAGTCTTATACTATCAAAAATTTAAACGTCAAATCTGATTAACCAATAATAATTAGTATTTAAAAGTAACCAATCAAAATTAAAATTGATAATCAATAAAATATACATTTTTGTTTTTAATTATGTTCTTGATTTTTTAATCCATTAGAAATAAGATTATCAGGTTATTTTAGAAATATAAAATTAGCAAGGTAACATAAGTCAAATTTAGATTTTATTATAAAGATAGAAATAAGATTATAATATTCTATTTTATAAAAGTATTAGAAACTAAAATATCCTATTTATAAAGATGAAGATAGATAAAAATATATATGTATATATATAAATAAAATATTTTATTATATATACAACATCAGGAAATTTTTTTAATAGAGAACTCTAGAAATCTCCATTTGTTAAAATTTTTCTGGAAATTTTTGAAAAAAACTTTGAAAAACTTTCAAAATTTTTGAAAATTTGTAAAACAAAAATAATTTCATTAATTTTAATAATAAAAAATTTTGAATATTTTTTATTTTAAAAAATTTCAGAAATATTCAAAGTGATAATATGTACAGTATATTAAAATAAATAATTATTTAATAAATATTTATTACATTTACCAAATTTTGGAATTATATAAACTATATTATCTATTACTTAAATATCTACTAAATTATATATATTTGTTAATTTAATATATACACATTTATATATATATGGAGTTTTTTTTTTTTAAAATCAAACCATTGTACTAATGCCAAGCGAAGTAGAGGTCTTTGAATTATTTTGTTAAGCTTTAATATTAATAAAACTCAAAAATATATTAGTTTTGAAACAAAATAATAAATATATTTTTAACAATTATATTTACCTTTCTGTAACAGATTCCATTATCTATCATATAGTTACAAAATTTTTCAGAATTCATTTTAACTGATACATTACTAAACCATGAGATATTATGATAATTATTAGATACCTGGATAATACTGTTCTAAAAATTGTTAATATAAAATTATTTATAGAAGTACTTGAAGAATTAAAATATTTTTTTAAAGAGTTTCAAGATTTTTAAATCCTAGTATAAAATTTTCATCATTCTTTGAGAGATTTTGAAGTATTTCACTTATTGTATTATTTAAATTTTTTGAATCAAATTTTCAAAGTTTATTTGAAAATATAAATAACTTTGGAATTGTTGAAAGGTTCTTAGAGCTTTGCGAAAATTTATTAATTATTAAATTTCTTCAATTCTATATAATATAAAATAATATTAGATATTTTAAAATTTG
>CAJVPT010000893.1:0-24974 GCA_910592055.1 Acaulospora colombiana | reverse complement strand
AATTTTGAGTTTTGACTGGTTTACCGGTTGAGATTACTATATTGCCAGGTTTCTTCTAATGTCTAGAAAGGTGTAAAACTGCACTGGTCTGGTTGGAAGCTAGGGAACTTGATGTTGGGTCCCTTGGCCTTACTGTGATACAGATTTACTTTTGTTTTTCCTTTCCCTCAAAAGTTGATGAATAAAGTACTAATGTTGCTTTGATATATTTTTCTCCTGACGACTTGTTTCTAAAGCTTTATGTGTTGCTTCAAGTGGGGTAATATAGTTGTGTTTCTCTTTACTATGTTTGCTGAGCTTGGGTTGTGTTATCTTTTTTCTCTAAATAATTACCAAAAAAGAAAATTTTTAAAAAAAAGTGGATCAGCGAAAAGAGATTTTTTTCAATTTGCCATTTATTATATTGATCTATTTTATTTTAAATAATTATCAAATTTTTATTATCTTTTATAAATAGCCTCCAAAAGTCTATAGTTTTATAAAATACTTTATAATATTTGATTAATAGATCTAATATTTAATAGATATTTTTAAATTTGATTTTTTTGAATACAAGAGTTTACTTGAAAAATATTTAGATTTATTGATAATTGTTTTATAAATATTATATATATTGTTTTAAAATGGATATAACTGATTGACCAAAAACTGATCTAGTTAAGAATTTGAATTAATGTTTAGTCAGTTATTTAAAATTTCAAGCTCCTGATTATTAAGATAGAATATAGTTAGATTAATAATACAATAATTATTTATTAATCTTTGTATTAATTTGGATTCAATATTTTAGTGACTATTAGATAATGAACCTAAATTAAAAATTTTACTTTTAAATATTAAATTTGTTCAAAAACCTATTTAATATACTATTTGTTCTTTTAAATAAAAAACATTAAATATATATAATAATCTATAGACCTATGGGTCGATAGCACAGTGGTAGTGCTCCCAGGTCACAATCACAAGATCCAGAGTTCAATATCACATGAGAACCAAGTAAAAATTCAGCCACAAGGTGGTACAAAGATCTCATCCCCCCATGATGATAATCAAGTACTCCACAAAACAATAAGGAGAACTCATACGCTCATTATGCCTATAGTAAGAATGACAAATCAACACAAGGTTTTATATAAGGCTAGCATAAGTAACATGAGGCCTCCACACACAACCGATCTTAGATACCTAATAGGAAAGTGAAGAAGGATCTTATCCACTTATCGCAGCTATAACAAGACAAGATATATACAAGGTTTCATGAATATGGCAAAAATAGGTGGTGCGAGATTCCAGAAACACAAACAAGATCACCTCTCAAATAGGAAAAGAAGAACCCATCACTTATAGAGCTATCCATAACAGGCCTATATCAAGTCAAAAATTCAGTCTGGTGTGATGCTGAAAGAAACATAATAGGTTCTGATACTTAAAACAACCAATTGAGGGATCAATGTCCTTCATACAAAACCGGTACTCCAATCAAGTAACCAGACAGTACGAGAAATACAACAAGCCTCAGAAAAATTTAAAGTGCTAACAGAGTCAATAGGATTCCGTATAAGAGACCCTCAACACCACCGATGTTGAGCATCTTAGGCGAGTTCCTAACACGTTTGCTCCCTTATAAGGGAATAGCAACAGAGTCATCCGGTAAACTATATCCTAGAAAATGCTGTTTTCAAACATTCGAGATAATAGGTAGGATTCTTCATTAGATTGAATAAAGACTTTCCCAAATCCTTAGCTGAGTTAAAATTAAGAAAAAGTCTTACATTAGATAATCACATAAACAACCAGCATGTAACGTGAACACAAACATATCCCTTTAGACAATAGAGACATAACAATAGATTACGTGACATGTCTCTAAACAGATAAACAAGCTCAACACATGTTCTAGCTAATCACAAAACACATTTCTCATATCCAGTTTATTCCTTAATAAGACCAGTACATGTGTTACTAAAATCAACAAATAAACAGATAAACAATCTACAACTCGTGTTTATCCCACAATTGATCTACTAAAACAATAGATAAATTAGGCAACCCCAGTAATACTATCTAAATAAGTAAACAAATAAACAGAGTTAATCCACGAAGCGTGACTCATCCAATAAGCATGTGACATAGCCAACATGGACAAGGCACAACGTATTCTTCATATAGTAAATAAAAGGAAGGAGAATATTTTGAATACCTTAGTTAAGCTTTCAAGAAAGCATGATAATATCTTAGAACTATGGGCATTCCAACAGTTGGTAAAGCAAAAAGAAGGATATCCAATAGAACAAACAACTCCTGTATCAAAGACTTTTACTATCCTAGATAGTATTATTCCTAATATCCTAAAAATAGACAGAACAACATTCTATAAGGAACAGATCCTTACTCAATATATCCTATATCTCTGGAAACAAGGAAAGGGAAAAGAAAAAGATTTTCTACAGTTCTATATAGAAGATAAATTTATTGAAATTATCAAGAATACAAGTAACCCACAGGAGCCAAAAAGTCAACCAATGGAGATCACAGAATACGTAGATACTGAGTCAATAATAGATAATGAAATCACAATAACCAGTGATCATGAACAAGAAGAGGCCTAAATACAAAGGCTTCAAGAAAAAATAAAAGGCAACAACATCAGTGATTATAACTCATATGACACAAAAAACAGGGACTTCGCCCTATCGACAAACTCATATTTTATAGGAAGAGAAGGAATATATAGACTCAGTGCCATGACAGCCAATATTCTAGGGGAAACAGAAGAAAAAGTCAAGGCCTACCTAAGCAATATCTTGAAACTACCACAGAGAGAAAGACATCTCTTGAAGAAAGAATTTATCAATGGAAATGAATGGTTGACCTTTTGAATACAAGAAGAAGAGAATGTTTTAAAATGCATAGAAGAGATAAACTGCAAAGAGGATAATTTTACTATTCAACAAATAACTTTTTACACTTTATGTTTTATCTATATGACCAAAAAAGAAAAGAACAAAAAAGTCTTCCAGGAATTCAAAGAGGAAAATAGATCAGATATATTGTATGGCATGTTAGTCTAATAGATCTAGATTATAAGGTTTCCAGAAGTTATATAACTGAACATTTCAAGAGATATGGAACAGTTTAAAACATCTATATTTATAAGGTCAAGATGAAGACTAGGGCCAAAATCTATTTCAAGCTTTACAAATATATTAAATGAGATCTCGCAGAAGCATAGACAACACCTATAGGTATTGAAATATCTAGAGCCATCTTCATTAAATCAGAGTTGACTGATGAAGAGATAAATGTCACCCTAATCGAGAGAAATATCAACTCAGCTAGACTGTTGGGTATAAACAAAATATATACCAGCTTGATAGCAAGAGCTCTACATGGTACCCAGGCAAAAGCATGCTATACTCCCAAAAACCCTTACATATTAAAGAAACAGAACTTTATAGTTGTCTGCTTCGTGACAAAAGAGGATAGGAACAAGACATGCAAATGACATATTTTCTTACAAGGTTTAAAACTATCCTGGAGTGTGAAAAATCCTAGCAATAGAGAAAATACTAGCCCTATAAGTGAAGAAAGAAAATCACATTATCATAGACCTCAAGAAATCAACATATATAATAACTCAACTTCAGATTCACTAGCAGGCTATGAGTCTACAAGATCCTCTTCTTCCTCCTCTTATCATCATCCCTATACTATAAAATCTACATGCTCCAGAAACCAAAGACAAACTAAACAAAGAGATAATAATAGAGTAAGACAGGAGAATTATAGAACAACTAGATATCCTGCTACAGGTAGTAATAGAGAGTCAATAAGAAAATGAAGGACTCACCAGCAGAATATCAGCACCAGATTAGAGGTAGAAGGTAACCAAGATCCTCTACAGCTTATTTTGGCCAATCTTGAAAAACTGAGTGGTAGAATAAATAGATTTGAAGGACAAACAACTCCAAACAAGATAAATAGAGATAGAAGAGAGGCCAATCGCTCCTAAAATGATGCAACAAGCAACCCAAAGAGACAAGAGATGAACATGCCTGCTTCATTCTCAACAGCAACTAACAACAAGAGTAGAGAACAAATACAAGAAAAAGAGATTTCATTAGAACAACACGATAATTTAGATCTAACAACATTCTTACAAAAGGAACATGATACTTTCCTCAACAAAAAAGGAAAAAACATAATAATAGAAAAGAAACAAGTAGAAATGGAAGATATACAAAAAAGAGTAATTGGAATCAGAACACATAATGTCAGAGATATCACAAATAAGATAAATCAAAGAAGTCTAATTGAAAAAATTACAGAACAAGGGATAGGTATAATGGATCTATGTGAAACAAAACTTATCCAAGCTAATGCCAAATGGGCTTTCAACAAACAAAGAGCCTACAAACATTTCCATAGTACCAATCCTGATACACTCTTTGAAGCAGGAGTTAGCCTCCTTATCAGAAGAGACCTAGAGAAAAAGGTGGCATTAATCGAAGAAGAAGATGGATATATTATAGCTACTAACCTGCTAATGAAAAAAAAAAATCTATATTATACAGGTTTATATTCCATCAAATAAGCAAAGGTGCAAAAAAGTGCAGGAGAAAATAACCAGCCTTAGCAAAACAAAATATAGAAAAGGCTTTCACGTAATTATAATGGGAGACTTTAATGCTGCTTACAATCCATTAGAAGATAAGACTTTATCTTTTAAAGCAAAATTCAAATCTTCTTGGCATCCTGAAATCCCATTGTTTGGTTTTCTTGATGAATAAGGTTTATAGATATACAAGCCATATAAGAAGGAAAAAACAAGACTTTCACAAGATGGGACATAACAAGCAGTAGTAGAATTGACTATATCTGGATATCACAAAGCTTATCAAGATATCCAATACTATAATTTGATAATGAAGAGATAAAAGAAATCACAGAAAGTGACTACACCATGATTTTTATAACTTTACATAATAATAATCTCTTTATACGAAGTAACACCATAAAGTCTCTTAAACAATAATTAAGAAGAATAGATATTAAGAAAATATTTTCAAAACAATTGCAGACCTTTTGTGAAAACTTAAATCACAAGTTCAAGACAACACTGGAATTCCTACTTAAAGAAGAACCCAATAAAAATGAAAAAAAAAACAAGCAAACAAGATCTGGAAAACCTTTGAAGAACAAATCTGCAAAATAGCCTTCAATAAGCTTGCAACTAAGAAACCAATTATATATAAAGAAAAACCTGAATATAGATATAGTTCAGAGTTCATTACATACAAAAAAATTCTATGGCTGAAAGAGCTCTTCAAGAAGATTGAAGTATTAAGAGAAATAGTCAAACTGCAGATCCTTAGCTTAGCAATAAAGAAACACAATACAACATATAGTCCTAACCATCAGATTGAAAACCATTGTATCCAATATAGCATCTCCAATATATCCTAGTCATTATTGAAAAAGGATATCCAGGATGCAATAGAGAGATTGAAATTTATTAATCAAAAGATTGAAGCCAAAAAAACAAGAGACACAATTAAGGCTGCTTTGAAACAATGATACGATAACCTAAAATTTAATCAAAGAAGAATAGTAAGCTTCCTAACAAACAAAACAAGAAGCAAAATTGTACTGGACAGAGTTAAGGTCACACAGGATAGTATAGAATACATAACAACCAAAACAGGTGAAATAGAGAAAGAACTAAGATGATACCATTTAGAAGTATTTAAAAAAAGAGATGTCAACTTCAATAGCCTCACAGAAGACTGGAAAGAGAAGTATAAACCTAAGGATTATATCAAGAAACTATGGTATAAAGATCTCTTTGAGCCAATCTTATAAGAGGAATTAGATAAAATACTTCAAACAATTCCAAACAACAAGGCATCAGGATAGTCACAAATTAGTTATGAAATGCTTAAGAAACTGAGTCAGGAGAAAAAGAAAACCCTGAGAAGAATATTAAATAACTTCTTGTGATAGGAGGTAATCTCTACTTGTTGGAAACAGAGCCATATATACTCCATAGTCAAACCAAAACCATGGGAGTGTGAGTTAATAAACACAAGACTAATAGTTCTGTTGGAAGTCACAAGGAAGTGTTTCACAAAAATTCTTACTAATAGAATATGAAATATCTGTAAAGTTAATAACATCCTTAAAGGTCCTAACTTCATGAGTTTCATTGAAAAAAGTATATCAGAACTAATCCAAATCCTCAACAACATCTGTGAAAATGCAAGAGAAAATAAAAAGAAATTGTGGATACTTTTTTAAGATACCACTAAAGCCTATGTCACAATTAGTATATATATGCTAATCAAAGTAATGGAAAGGAACAGAATATCAAAAGGTTTTATCAAGATCATGCTGAGCCTATTTCAAGACAGATAATTTCAAGTCATCTTTGAAAATGATCCATGGAACCCATAAAAGTAAGGGATAGCATCGATCTAGGGAAAACCATCTCACCACTGCTATGACAAATATTCTATGATCCTTTATTCTACAAGATTCAGAATGACAAAGAAAGGGAATACAAAATGTCAGTCACCTGGAACCCAAATCTCAAAGGACAGATCACAAGAAGACTAAAATCAAAACATGCGACTATAGTCTTTATAGATGATATGATATGGATAGCAAGATTCAAAAAGGATATGGAAGAAATTCTTGAAATTGCAAAAGTCTTCTATAAAGTCAACTATTTTCAAATCAATAGTAATAAATCAGTCCTAATTACTATCAACAATTCTAATTGCTATCAAGTTCAGACTAATATAGAAAAAGAAGTGATAAAGGAGTTCAGTAGGATAGAATATACAAGATTTCTAGGAATCTGGACCGGCAATTAAAAAACTGCAGTTGAACTTAAAGAGAAGATGCTAAAAGAGATTAACGTAGTGATTAGAGATCTTAAAAGCAAAAAATTAACAGATAAACAAACCCTGTATATTTTAAACAGGATATTAATTCCAAGGATAGAATTCAGAATACAGCATAATATACTATGCTAGAAAATATGTAATACTCTAATAGCAGAATATAGAAAGTTCTTCAAAAACAAGAGTATCCTATATAGATCTATATCTAATAGTATAATATATCACCCAAAGATTCACAACCTGAAAAGCATCTGGATGCTTCAGCGAGAAAGTCAAATAATAGGATTATGTAATAGACTAAATGATCCTAGTCCCGCAGGAATCACAACAATTATTTGACTCAAACAAGTACAGATAAAGAATTGGAAACCACTTAATCTATTAACATACAATTTCCTGAACCATTTATCAGATAAAGAAAACTTTATGCTCCAAGTAATAAAGTTGGCTAAAGACATAGAAATTACCTTTTATAGTTGGAAATGGCAAGAAATCATCGAATGAAGCAAGAAAAATAGTTTAATTAAGGAACACCTTATATTAGAAGAATATAGAAAAGCCATACTATCATTAAGAAACAATAAACTACTGTACATAGACCAGTTAATCGATCAAGCTACTAAAGAAATTAGGGATTGACAAATGTTTCAACTATTTCAGAACACTAGTAAAGATTTTATTCCTGAATGGTTTCAAGCTTTAATCAAAACTCTTTCAAGTAATAGAGTAGGCCAACTCATGAGTACTTGAAAAAAAAATTGGACAAAGTGGGAATCAGAATATGTTGCAATTAATCCAGACCATGATAAATGACAAAAACTATGGATAATTATAAAGAAAGCTGGGCATCTTATAATCTGGGAAAAACTATAATAGACAAAAGTACAACACAAAGTTAACGTCGAACGCTTCAACTGCAGTAGTAATAATAATACTCAAATGATGATATTAACAAGGTGTCCAAGATGCCCAGAGGGTATAAAACAAGAATGAGGATGTATATTAGAGAGAGATATGAAAGATATATATGAAGTTTTATATCTTAATATAAGAAAGTCAACCAGAAAAGCTCAAGAACTAACAATCCCCTGTTTCAAGGTATCACTAGAAGGGACAATGGAAAAGGTTACTAACATGAATCCAAATCCTCAAACCTTAGCTCCAATCAATATAGTAAATTGAGTAGATATTGAAAGATAGGAAGAGGTCATTATTAGAGACAATGTTATAGAAGGAGTATATCAGGACCACCTAATAGAAATACTTCAATGCAATCTAGGATTTAATGTTAAAAAACTAATCTTCTATTTTGATGGATCACTCATTAATCATGAAAAGAAAGAAATGAAAATGGGAGTAGTATGGATTCAGATAGAAGATATGGATAGAGAAAGTAGATTTCAGACAGGAGTAAACAATTGGCCCTTCTCAATATATGTAGATCTTGTAGCAATTGTTACAATACTTCTGATGATTCCAATGGATAGCAACGTAGAAATCCATATATATAGTCAGGTCTGTATTTTCAAGTGAAAAACAATAGAAAGAGATGATCCAAAGCAAACTCACAAAAAATGGTTAAAGGAAAAAAACTGATTCCTGTGAGTACGAATGTTAGAATTGGTAAAGAAAAAGACCATAAAACTGCAACCTATCAAAGTTAAGGTATATTTCAATGATTTCCATAATGAAAAAGCAGATGTCCTAGTCAAAGAAGCTCTGAAACTTCCAGCAATAGAATGGAAAGAGCTGACCTTATACAAGATTATTATAGAAATTAGATAGCAAGAAAAGATGTTGGACAAACTAATAAGACAGTTTGTCAAAAAAGTAAACAATAAAATAACTGCTTTCCAGTGAACACAACAAAACAGAATGGAAAAAAGATAGAGCCATCAAATTATAGAATAGCAAGATTATAGTATACTTGAGATCTTGTATGGAAAAGAATGAAAGAAGGATACACTTGGAACACTTCCTTTAAACAATCGCAGAGAAAAAGCTTTCTCATAAAACTAATGAATAATGAGCTACCAACTCTAAACAAGCTGGCAATTAGAAGGTCCAACCTTTATAAACAAGTGAAATGTATTGCATGCAGCCAGCAAAGTGAAACTTTCAAACATTTACTAGAGTATCCAGTGTACAAAAAACAATTACAGGAAATATGGAATAAAGGACAAGATGGGATCTATAGAGACTTTAGAGGGTTCTTACAAGAAAGGAAAAAAGAGGCAAAAGAAAAATATGCAAAGTTAATTATCCATGATGAAGAAGAAATGGCTGAGTTGGATAAATGGATCTCTAAACTGGTAGAACAGACTTCAAAAACCAGTTAGGATACTCTAAGCTTTTGCATAGGACTAGTAAGGAGAGACCTAATCTAAAAAATGATAGATCTGAAATGTCATGAAAAAAGAATTGGTAATAAGACAAGAAGATGAATGTCAAAGATACAAAGAAGAGTATGCAACCAAATAAGGAAAAAAATTTAGAACAAAATATGTAAAAAGATAATCAAATGGGAATATTTACAGGAGATTTGCAAAATAGATAAAATCAACCAACCCTTAGACACATATAGCTTAAAATCATTAGTCCTCAAAAGTAAAGATTCTTTACTAGAGAAAGGAACTCAAGAAAATAAAAGCCTGAAAGAAATTCTACTCAAAAGTATTACTTATGGAATGAAGTGGTTGGGTTTTAAGCTTGATCAGAACAATGGATAGTGATCTGCAGTAGTAATCTACGGGCAATGATGTTAAGGGTTGAAAGGATATTCACCTGAACCATTAACAGAATGATAAATCACTCCCAAAGTTGCACTTAGAGTTTTGGTATATTAAGACAAAACAGTGATGATTGAGTTAGGTAAAGTCTTAGCTTTAGTGAATCATTTAAAATGTACAGTATACAACCATTTAATAAAGCACATATACCTAATCTGACCTAGGGTCTAAAAAAAAAAAAAACGTAAGTAGCAATTTTTTTTTTAAAAATATATATATATATATTGTGATTAAAAAATATATTTATATTTATTCATTTAAATATTATTTTTTAATATTGAAAGAAATTTTATTATTTTCATTAAGTCTTAAGGGCTTTTTCTAACGCATTTGGTTTCGTCCATCATTGACCAATGGAGCGATAACACGTCATGTGAACCGTATAATATGCACGCATTTTGCAAATACTGTAGATGGATGTCTTTCGTTTCCCAAAATGTCGCAGCGCAATAAGGTGAAATTCGCCAGTGAACCTTCCCCATCATCCACCGAATTCGCACCCATTCACACCTCCGGTTCCGTAGCCAAATTCCATCCAGTCCCCCATACCCTGATCACACTCGCTCAACTGACCTTGTCGACACTATGCCTTTTTTACTTTCCTCCAGCGAAACTTTTGGATGATCCAGTAGGCTGCTTAAACGTCACAACTACTTTATTAATTGTCGTACAATTGTTTAGCGAAATTAGTAGGTGGATGCTATACTTGCGAGGCGATGGAGTTGAAACCGCTAGAAATATGAGGGTTATGGTCCGGAATTTGATAAAGTACAAGGGTGTGGTATGAAAGGTCGGGAAGTGCACGCCTGATATCTTCAGAAACTTATCAACTAATTATCTTCTTTAAAGAATTTCGGTCACGCGATATGGATAACTTTATTCGGAGCCTTCATGTTTCACATTATCGCGATCCTTTTTGGCGCGCCTCTCCTATTGTGAGCGTTCCTTCATATCCTTCTTAGAAATTTCGGTAGCCGCCTCTTGAATTAGTTATATCCTGTGACAACTGTGCTAATGTTGGTTTTGCCTGAACAGTAATGTACAAAATACATGGCTATTTTCACTATACATGTCACTACTTGCCATATTTCCGCCTGCCGTGGCCTTTAAGAATCATGGGCCTTATTGGTCGAGAGTATTCTCGGATAACAAGTAGTTATCCATTTTATTTATGCTTTTTTTTTTTTTTCGTGTCCGTTCCATCTGATCTGTGTTAAAATGTCCCTTTTGGATTTCTAAAAAAAGTCCAGAAAGTATACCGGAGAAAATGATATATTGCACGACGGTAGCGACAGTTGTCGGAGCATGGTTGGGGGCGACAGTCATACCATTGGATTGGGACAGACCATGGCAGGTTAGTCGGAAATGTCAATCTATTATTAATTTGCTTCTTTTTTTTTTCTTTCTTTTTTTTGCGAGCTTCTGTTTTTTAGGTATGGCCAATTTCTTGCGTGATTGGAGGTTATATAGGACATCTGATTGGAAGCATTATATCATTACTTGTATGTTGTTTTGGTAGCGAGGGTCCCGGTGTACAAAAGAAACGATTTTAAAAATTAAAGATGATGTGGGAAGACAAATTGGTGTCAATTTGTACATATAATAAATCAGAAAAAAAAAAAGATAGTTCATTAGGAATTTTTCGATTTCCACTTATGTAATTCATTACAAATTTGTAATGCAAAGTTTAAGGATGAGATGAACATCTCAGAAGAAGAAAATGATCTGAACATTATTCAACGGGTACGCGTTAAAAAATGGTACATATTATATTATATCAAGTCCTACAATGAATGAACATCATATAAAAGTCGGCGACCATGTACGATCCCAGGGAGAGAAGATTCGGCGCTTGGATAGGCAATCGAGTTGATGATTCAATCAATGTCGAGTGATTAGTCATCTCATCAATCACGGATAAGAACTCGCGATCCCGATCGCCGAAAAAATGAAATTTTCCCAGTGCTCGAAGTCTTTAGACACTGCCAATGAGGGTTGCCGATTTACAGAAGGTTCATATAACAACTGAAAATATTCATTTCTTAATCAATCCATCTTCGGAATCAATAAATCACATGACAAAATGTGCTTACAGAAACTTCCGGTCTCACAAGATTTGCATTCTGTTCTATCACTTTTTTCACGACCAGTACGAACCCGTTATAATCGTAATAGCCATTCTTGTATACTCTGGCACTTTCCAAAGTGTATGGGATAGAGATTGTCGACTCACCATCACATTTACGCTCGAGCACATATTCTTTTGGACATTGAATATCTCGAGAACTGATTATCATTCAATATAAAGTGAAATGAAGCCAATTCCACGCGATAAGATCCTATTCGATAACACATAACCCAACCTGACATACGTACTTGTAAAGTTTACATTGATCGACGAAATGCGTGACGTCGTGACTGCCAAGCAAAGACTCCTTGATAGAAGACAGCAGTCGAATATCCTTTGGGCTTTTAATGTTCGCCAGTTGTTAAAAAAGAAACATTAATTATTATCCAATCGAAAAATGATTACAATAATTGTTAGCATTATGCACTCACAGATTCAACATCAAGATGTCAATCAAGAGACGTCGTCTGAATATCAGAAAATCCTTCAGTCTCAGGTTGTTGTTGACCACGTCAAACTGGAAGCACAATCGATTGGAGGTCTGGTTGATCGGATGAGGGGGATGAAGGTGGTGCGGCAGATAGTTCAATTGAACCGTTGTCTGCGACCTTGAGAGTTGATCCAATGATTCTAATAATTTTGGTTGTGGGTAGCTGAAAGAAAAAAAAAAAAAGAATGGTTAGAAGGTGAAAATAGAGCGATGCTCGGTTAGCCTTCAGCGTTTGTTTACCTTGGAAGAAATAGTTTCGTTGGATTTACCGTTTGATACCACTTTCCTATAAATTCGCGTGAATAACTGCCCTCCAATGGCGGTAGAAATATATTTTGGATTGATTTTTCCTTGCCGTGAAAAATATTGTGCCCAAAACTATAACCGAAATAGACATGTGTGTTAAAAAAAGCCCAATGACGGATGGACAATCAACTAGTTTAAGTGCACTCACGTCGAATCAATTTCGAGTTGGGAATTAGGAGTTCTCGAGTTCAAATATGTTTCCAAGAAATGCCCTAGTTTATTGAAATCCATTTCACTCGTCACCGCCTTGGTATAGAGAGACCACGACATTGGGTCCTTTGTGACACTAAATATTCATCGGAAACATTAGAGAAACGATACAACACCATTCGAAACGCGTCCAACAACGACACAGTTTCCGATACCTTTGACTTTCATGCAATGTGCATAATTTATCGTGCACACTAGGTTCCTCGTCCTATCAAACACAAGGCTATGGGTCAGAGGGTTAGAGGATGGTCCGGGGGGGGGGGGGAGGAAACGTTGTCTCACAAAAACATCCATCGTTCAATTGGAAAAGCGTCATACCGATTTCGAAACCTCCGCGAGTCGGTGCCAATACATGTTCCGATGAAACATGGATAGTGCTATCACATCGTGAACCGGTAAAAAACAATACTTTGAGGTTTCCCGCTTGTTGCTACATAAAATTAATTGATTTTCATTTTGATCGGGCTGTGTAAGAATTATGCCAAAATTTTAATATCAGTGGTTCCGAAACGACACGCCGTCGATCAGGAAAACACTTACTCGCATCCATGCGATGCTCAACAGTCTTTTCGCCTCCTTAATATTATTTTCGATTTGAGCCGAGATGGTTATCTTCAGAGAGCACAATTAAAAAGTAAACAATGGATAATAATAATTAGACTCTTTGGGTCATCTTTCATCATTTTTTTTAAAAAAAAAAACCAATGTCAACCACCAACCCTATTGCTACTATCTTCAAGCTCGATGAATGCTCCAGACGCCCTACAAATATCTTGCACGTAGGGCATCAACTCTTTCAAACTTTTATTATCGCCTCCACCCCCGATATGCAAAGGGAGTTCTACAGTCATGGTGGTGTATGTCTTTAACGCACAGATAACAAATAATCATTATTTTTTTTTCTTATGGTAACGAAAAAGGCTGCACCATCCAATGACAAATACCGTTAATTTCGTTATCATTTCTTTGGCTTTACTGATGTCTCGTTTGGTCCCTGAAATTGTGTACGAAACGGCGCTGAGATCCACGTGAATCTTTACGTTGCTTTCCGATTCCAGCCATCGCAAGGATTCGCCATCTAGAACGTAATCCAAAAACAAACAAAAAAAAAATAAGCACAAGAAATGGACTATCGAAATTCACACGGAGCGGCGATTAAAACGAACCCGGTCCAACGATGAAGAAGATGTCTATCGGCTTAGAACGCACATCTATGGGAAATCGCCTGATGAATATTGTGACCAATTCAATTTTAAACTTTAACCACAACAATTGTCCCCAAACCCACTTTCTTGGAATATCTCTGTTGGTTTGGGTACCTCCCAAACTTTCTGAATTATGTCATCGACCATTGCATCCTTGCTACGATTTGAGGGTTGACCATGATTTTTCAAGAATTCTCGAACTTGCCCCGCTAAAAAACCCCGGCTTACTCGAGAATGTAGATTTTTATATTCCTCGATGTCTAACGTTTTCACTTCGGGTTTGTATTCCTCAATGTCCTGCCAGCATCCAACAGGATTCGGAGGTTTTAACGACAGCTCTCCCGCAAGAGTTTTGTGAGTCCATAGTTCCTCGAGCAAAATCTTCGAAACTTTATCTGTCGCATCCAACTTCTCGGGTTCCCCTTCCACCATTCCTCTTTTCTTTGGGAGGGAGGACTTTTTCTTGGTGTTTCTTTGGGAAGAAGGTTTCGAGGGAATAGCATAATTCTGATAATTAGTTGTCAGCGCTCGCAGATTTATGCACGTCAAAAATTTTGAGGTAAGAAAAGGGGCTGCCGATTTTTTGCTGAACAACTGGCGACCCCAGACTATTCGGGGTATGGAGGACACGAGAATCATAAAGAGTCGCGGTATATATATACGTACTAGACGGGCACGAAACTATATGCTAGACACGAGATCCACATTAATCGATCAAAATTCGTCTTATTGGCTGTTCAACGTGTGATATAAAAAAAAATTTTTTTAATTGTAGATTATTTACAGTAATCGGTCTATCAATTATTAACAGTAAATTCCCTCCATTAAAATTGCATAATAATGTTCAAAGTTGTTTCCCATTTGAATTCCTGACTCTTTTAACGTAACTTCACGTCTACTCGATTACTCGCATTGCAAATTAATTACATTATGGTAAAAAGGCAAAGTAAATTCATCGATGAGCGATTGCTCATCAGGTCGAGAAACCTGTAATACGAATTGATGCAGATAGGCGAAAAGCGATTACCCAAACTTACGTATGAAATACCATTTTCGTCAATCCTATTGGGCTTTTTTGGGACCAACTTCAGGAGAAGGTTGAGCGGAACGCTTTGTCGAAAATTTTTACGGTAAATGGGTGAAAGCGCGTTCACGGGTAACAAAGGAGGCGCGACAAGTTAAAAAATCCTAGAAGTTTACCAAGTAATGACCATAATGGCTTTCGCGAATGTGCTCGGTGGCAGCACCATACTTGCCATCTTTTTTATTTTCGCCGCCGTTATTAATGGTTTCCTTCGAGATACTAGGCCATTTGGCTACAAAGGGATGAAAAAGATTCGCATTAATACAACAGCACGGAACAATATTGCCATTATGGACAGAAAAACAAAATCTTTACGGTGAATAACAATTTCGTTGTTCGCATCATTGACGGCAACATTTGAAGTATACGGATTTTCGGTTAGCTCAAGATTGGAAGCATTTTTCACGGGTGTTTTCCAATTATTGTAAGAAGAACCATTATTCCGTCTAAATAATTCCAACAACTCCAAGGCTTCGTCAAATATTGGATCGCCGGAGAAAGGATCGACGGGATCAACAGCAATCGAGTCCAAATTGTCGTAACCACGAATTACAAAAGACATGGCGTGAGTGTAAGAGCTTTCTGATCAGGTGCGGCGTGTCGCATCAAAGAAAAATGTCAAGGAAGCAATATTGATCATATACAGCAGAAAGTTGAGACGGCACTCACATTGAACGGAGAGCTTTAAAAATAACAAATTGGTGGATTAACCGTGAATTTATGTCAAAAAAAAAAAAAAAAAAAAAGGAATAAGAAAAATTGTATGACATCAATATGACATTGCGTATGACTGCGATGACATTTGAGTTCAATGTAATTCATTTTCACATAAGTTGATTTGTCGAAATCTTTAAAGTCATCGCGTCATTGAATAATCGTATTCGTCATTTTTTTTTTTTTTAAGTCATTGCGTCAATGAGGTCAATCGTGCTAGCAAGCTTGAACAGATGGCGTTGACTGCCTGAAAGAAGTCTCAAACGTCAATGAATATGTCATTGAAAAAAGTGATGATCCATTCTGGAAGTGAAATTCGGTATATCGAAAGTGCAACAAAAAAAATGTGAAACCATGCATTGTCTCACTTGCGTCGGTGCATGTACAGTAAAATGAGAATGAATGGTTTACCCGTAGAAATCGAGTCAAACCTAATACGTACACATTACATTACTACTGCCATATGGGCAAATGTTTACAGATCACAAAAATGAACTTTTTTTATGTAACAAAAGATCGGGTACAAATGTTCTTTTGGGAATGTATGTTCGAAGGGATTCCAAAAGAAAATGGTGAAGGGGAATCAAGAATTACCAATATTCTCAAAGATGAAAGCGTGGTGGTTTGTCAACCGGGATGTTTGTTACATATACAGTAAGTAAGTAAAATTAAGATGTGGTCAAAAATGAATAATTAGACAATAAAAGTAATTGGCAGATAGTAGTTACTATACATTATGCAATAAAGCGTGTGTATTATTAAACTTGGATTCAAGTAAACTAAGTAGATTATATATTCTTTTGGGCGCAGAAACGATAAGTTTTACTGTAAGATTTATGCTCCGCAACCTCAGCCGCTATCTTATTGGTCAATGCCTCGTATTCGTCATCATCAATTTCCATTTTACATAACACCTGTCTTTTGGCGAACCTCAACAGTTCCGGCACTACATAAGATCGTGAGGTTGAGAAATGTTTGTTTATTTATTTTATTTTATTCTACTTTATTTTTTTTATAAAAATGAAATTCTACTCACCAATATCAACGGTGGTCCGGAGTTCTGGTGGTGAAATCGGATACCAAGCATTGGTTTTCACCTCCACCGTTATTATCGTCAGCTGTCGTTGAAAAGATTGTAGGATATCTTGATATTTGAAAATATCTATGAAATCATTTTGATCACACTTATAGAGCCCTAACGAGTCAAATAAATGAGTATTGGTTTCTGGTCACATGAAAGTGCTTGTGTACTTACATGTGTACACGAAATTCGAGGTGATTGGGCCGACATTGTATATCTTCTCATCGATTTCCATAAACTACGAATTGACCGTCAAATCACGTGAGGAACAAATTCGCGCTGGTCAAGGCATCATTGTCGCCATACTTACCTCAACCCAACCTCCTGGTTTGAGCACGCGTAGAATTTCGGGCAAGACATTGGATCTCCATTCTTCCTCATTGAAATAATTTTTCATGAAACGTAGATAAACGAAGTCGAACGTTTCCATGGCGAACGGAAGGCCTTCCAAAATATTGTGCTTATAAAAAGACACATTAGGCGGTTTTATATAGGTTGGAAATACAGGATTTTGGTCTATACCGACGAATGCACTTTTTGCGTGTGAGGATGCCAGGTCTAATAGAAAGCTTCCGGGACCACATCTAAATATGGGACTTTCGGTGAGCTCTTTTTACGAACGACCGTGGTTTTAGGAAATGCAACAACGATTTAAACATACCCGACATCTAAAACACTTGCACCAGTTTGGAGAGTTTCCATGATCGTCGGACTTGAAAAATTACCGTTCCAAACAAATCGATAATAGAAGTGCATGAGGTGAGCCTTGTCGATGTCGTCATCTTCTTTTGCATCAGAATAAGGAATCTTCGCGTTACTCTCATCCTTTGCTTTTTCCGGAGAATTCTCATTTTTACTTGAGATCAATCGTAGAGGAGTGTGTCTCCTTGATGATGGATACACTTTCTTCATTTCAGTTTTCTCTGAACTTTTCGAATTAAAACTACCCATTATCGATTGCTTGCACGAAGAAACGGAAAATTGAAGTATCAATCCGGAAGTGAACTGATTTTTATGTGCGGAAAAATTTTATCTATTAATGCACGTGCGACATTACAGAAGTGACGCGATGTTGAATCCCTAGAGGCCCCTTAATATCATTTTTCAATGGGTTATGTACACAATAGATCATCTCTATTTGTTAGTGCAAACTTCATTTACCAATTTTGGTTTAAAAGAACTATTGTCAAACCTCAATTCTACTGCAACAATTTTGGGTGAAAGAGAAACAATTGGAATCTGATTTGTTCATGTTTACTTGTATGCGCACTCGAAGATTTTTGGGCTGCGCGGAGCCAATTCCGAGATCCGCAAATTCGTTTCCCCCCCCCGTTGCTTCGAATCCAAATCCACTATGCAATATTTCACTCGGGTCAAATAAATAAACTTTTAAAACATTTATCCATTATATTACAAGAGTGGCCGCTTACGTAACATTCCCGTGTCGAAACTAAAAAAAAAAACTGGTTCGAGAAATAACTGTAATGTCATTCATTAGTGCAGCATTAAATCATAAATCGTTATTATGTCTTACAAAAGATGATAGATCATGATAGTTGTACAAAATTGGCTAAATTAAATCGAAATGCAAGTCAAAAGGTTTAAAGTTTGCTTAAATTTTTGCATAACTTGAATTGTTTTTCATATTTGATTGTATATTATTATTGGTATTACTATTATTTAATTCAAAATTGAGAAAAAAAAAATTCTATTTCGTAATATAAATTATTTATAGTATAATATCGATAAGTGAAAACAAATTTATTCTTAATTTTTATTTTATATTCCATTTAATTGAATATATTGTTTGAATTAATATATTATTTAAAATCAATTTTATTAAAAAAAAGAATAGTTTCGTGAACAAACTAACGACATGAATCTGGAAATTATATAAATATTATTAAAAAAATATTGATTTTAATTTATTATATATTTAAAGATCTTATTTTTAATTTATTTATTATTATTATTTTTTTTTTTGTAATATCCATAGCCAAGTTAGATCATAATTTACTAATCAATTGAAAACATAAGTATATTTTCACTCAAGCAGCATACATATACTATAGTTATTAAATCTAACAAACTTGTCATAAACAATAACAACTTTTAAGTTTAATCTTGAAAATAATTTTTTACTTTGTAATAATTTTTAAATGAATACTTTTCTAGTTTATTACATAAATTATTAATAGCATAATATTATCTAATATCTGACTAATTAATATAAAATATATTAGTAACAAGATATAAATAAATTTTATTGATCATATTTATATATTATAATGATATTATTAATAATATAAAGAAATGTAATTGATACAAATTCTTTCACTTTTACAAATAATATATAACTAAAATAAAAAAACTATGAGACTATTAAAACAGGTACTAAATTCCCTAAATAATAAAAAAATAATTATTTTTTTAAGTCAATCCAATTTTCTAAGTAATAAAAAGATAATTATTTATTAAAACTAAGACTTATTTCTTAAGTAATAAAAAATAATTATTTATTCAAATTGAAACCTTTAACTTTTTATTATTTCAATTAAGTAAAGTGCATGAAAAAAATTAATTTCTTATCTCAGTTAGGCAATAAAATCAAAAAATCAAAAAATATAAATTACTATTTTTCTTTAAAATTAAGAATATATTTTTTAAGATATTATATAATGACATTATAATCAATAAAAATTCCTACGATTATTTAATATTTTTTTACCATTATAAGACAAAAAGATTATTAATAAATTTGACTTTTTGAATGATAAAAAATAATTATCAATAAAATTATTTTAATTAAATGTAACTGTTAAAAATATAAAAAATTATATAATAAAATTAAAAGGCTATATAAGAATCTGGGATCCATTATAAACTATTATTCTATGCAAGTAAATATAAAAAAAAAAGTGTCAAATAAAATATTGAATCTGAATAAGTGATAAGTATTTCAAACAATTACAAGAAAATAATCAAAATCATAAATAAATAAGTTTTTCAAATAGTTAAGAAGAAGAAGAATATCCTAGAAAAGTTGATTCTTAATAAAAGAGAATTTTTTGTAAAATTTTTTTGAAGAATATAAAGTGCTTTTATTTTTATTTATTTATTTTTTATATAATATATTTATATATTTTTAGATATTTTCTTTTTTTTATCTTTCTTTTTTTATATTATAATTTCTTGAAATCAGTTTCTTAAAAAATAATAAACAATAATAATTTATTAGCAATAATGTTTAAATTAAAAGAATCTTTATCCAAAATTGCTTATTAAGTAAAATATTGTTTTTAAAATTATACTTAGAGACTGAAATTCTTTTAAGAATCGAAAGTTGTTGATAGGTAAGTTAATATATAATTTAGTTTAACCATGATACAATTATCCTATGTATTTTTATCAGTTTTTTTAATAATTAATAAATATATAGTACTTCGGGTAACTTTTATTAACTTTAAATATGATATTACATATGTATTATCTACTTTAAAACTAACTACAAATTAGAAACAATACTAATATGTATTTTAAAAATTGTATGCAAAGATTTCTCCCAATTCAGATCTCCTGTGAGGACCTCCGTGATCTATTGCCTTCCATATAAGGAACTAACTTACCTGGGCTGAATTAGTGATTATATTCCTTATAGTTGTTATTAAGGAAAGGTAACTAAAAAAAAAATTACCAAAGGGCTGCTGGGCAACGACCTAAATTTTCTCTACTACCAACCATACACTGAAGCTTCCACTGTGAAACTGTCGAACACATACGAATTATCTATCAGGATACTGTGTCCTGATCTTTGAAAGAGAGAGTGTGTGTAATTGTCTTACTTGGATAAAAGGTGGGGGAATGGTTTCAAAGCCCTATACTCTACCTAGGGGATTACTTATTTAAAGAACCTGGCAGGACCTATGGCTAGGAGGATACCTTGAAACCTATGGAGGAATTGTTGACCTGATCCTAAAGATAATATCAGCTTCAAGCATATACTGCTTATTTAAAAAGGCACAAATCTTTCAAAGTCGGGTTAAGTTTTTAGGAAGTCTATCAATTTGGCGAAAGTTTTTATTCGAGTACTTTCACTAGGAATAAGATTGGTGGGTACCACTAGCAGTCATAGAAGACCATGCTTGAGGGGTAGTCGTGAAGAAGTTTATGGTGTGGTTCTTCAGTTTGTGGTCCTTCCACAAATCATGGATTAGAAGTAAAAAACCCGCTGATCAGGGAAAAATTCCTATCCACCTTGTTTGTTTTTATTTTAAAAAAAAGCAAATCTTCACCTATCTACCTGGGTTGTAAAAACCTACTTGACTATCAAGAGTAAGTGACTCCAATTTCAAAAATAATTGGAACGTCTTGTAACCTTTACTATGGTTGGATGAACTCTTTCATTTGAATTACTGCTAATATAAGAGAGAGCATGTTCTGTATCTACCCGCGAACTGGGCAATGACTTATAATGGACTCCAGGTTCTTATGGAGCTAAGGAAATGCATTCAGACACGTGAGATGGCCAATGGGAACTTGTTTATCAATCTTGTTCAATGTGTTTTGCATTGACCAATCAGAATTGGCAAGATCTATGCTACCTAAAATTTCAGGATCAAACTGGGGTAGGCAAAATTTCCCAAAAAGCTGTGAAAAAGATAACTATAAGAGATAGACAGACCAGTCAAAGGATAAAAGATGAGTTCTTTGCCTGGCACAACACCTCTGTTATCTTCACCATAATTGAGAGATAAAGGGTATTTCACGGTTGATCCTTCTCCCTTTAAGAACTTTCTTGCCATGGGTAGTAAAGATAAGGATTGAACTTTGTAGGCCACAAGAGTTCAGTTTGTCCAAGAAGATTGTAAACAAGAGAGAGGAGGGGTGAGGGAGTTTAAAGGAAAACCTCTGAGATGATTTAAAGAAAGTAGCAAGACTTTATTAACATAGAAGTATTAAAACTTTTTGTGAACATCTTTTTTGTGTATGATCAAAGGATCAGTAAAAAGAGTATTGATAGCCATGATTTTTTTTTTATTATAAATAGATTATTATATTTATATATTTTTTATAATTACTTTTTTTACTAATTCTCTAACTATATATAAAAAAGATATTCATAAAAAATTTTTATACTTCATATTAATAAAATCTTATTATTTTTCTTAAACCAATCTGAAAAGAACTTCAAAAATCACCTTCACTTCTTTTCTTTCTTGCTTATATTGTTTTTAACAAAAACTTAATTACTAGAAATCTAAAAGTTATAAAGTATCTTTTCTATTAATAGCAAAAAAATTCTAAAAAAAAAAAAAATAGAAGTATTGCTAACTACTTACTTGTTAGAAAAATATCACAGAGTCTTGTTTAAAGATAAGAAACAAAACTTCTATTCTCTTATTCTTGTAATAGCTCTAATAGTACTCTTTCTTAATTTTTTCTAAAAATTTTTGTCTGTCTCAATTTAATTTTAAATTTTGAGTAATACAAAGTTTCTCAAGCTATTATTGAACAACAATAAATACATCAGTAAAAGAATATAAACAAGCTTCTAATAGTTGCCTCATATATCTAAATACATTTTTTTTAGTTTTATAAGAACCTGGAATCTATTATAAGTTATATATATTTGATATAAAGGAATATAAGACATTACTCCAACTATTCAATATTTTTTTTTTTTTTTTTAACCCGCAGTCAGGTTAACATGGCATGTCTTTATTGTATATATACAAAGATATTTACAGGATATTTTGATTTTCACATACTAACTTACCTGTCGTCAAAAAAACTATTTTTCTAGATGCAACTTAGGGAATGATATTTCGCTCCTTAAACTCCAACTACTCAATATATTTGATTAAAAGAGTTTATTCAATTATGATAAAAATTACAAAATATTGTAACTATTTTTAAAATTAAGATTATTTATCTCTAATTATAAGATAGATTTATCAAATAAATAAAGATTTGGTTTAATAATTTCCATGGCAAAGTGGAATTTCCTTAATAAGTATAAATAAGGATATAAATTTTTTCTTTAAAACAATGTGTTTCTCTTGACATATTTATTAGAAGAAACTTAAGAAAATCAATAAATCTTTTTTCCTAATATATAAATTAAATTAATTTAAACATTTTTTTCCTGCAACAAGCTATTCAGTTAATAGGATTATTAGGATATTGCAATATGAAAATACTGAAAGCACTAAAAAACAGACAATATGTTCTTAACTAAAGAAATCCTCAAAGAATAATTAATGAATAATATTAAAGTAATAATGATAGTGTGAAATTTTAATAACCCTATAAAATTCTAGAAATATTTTTATTAATTATTATATTTTCTTATATTTGCAAATTTGCTTTAATTTTGAAAATTCAATAAAACAAGGCTAAATTATCACTTAAAAAAAAAAGATTATTATATTTATAATATACAGTATAACTTTTATATATTAATTTATCTATTTGTGCTATGCTGACCTGACTATGGATTAAAAAAAAAAATTAACTTATCTATTTGTATAAAATAATTTATAAAAACTCTTTCCACTGATACCCTAATCCTACACAAAAAAGATGTTCACAAGAAGTTTTTACACTTTCTTATTAATAAAGTCTTAACACTTTTCTTAAAACAACTTGAAGTATGATTTCAATAGTTACTTCTATCTTTTCTCTATTATCTACAAACCTCTTCACTCAAAAACTTAACTTCTGGTAATCAAGAAAAGTCAAGTAACACCTTTAATACCAATAGCAAGAAAGTTTTCAAAGGAAGAAAAACTGACTGTGAAATACTTGAAGGCCTTTTTAACCTTTGAAGTAAAAGGTTTTAGAGATTTTCTATAATAAAAAGACTTATTTTCTCCCTTTTTGATTGTTTTGGCCTTCTTAGAGCTTTCATTTTTATGATTTTCTAGAGAATTTTGCCTACCTCAATTTGATCCTGAATTTTGAATAGCACAAATCCTCACCAAAGATAATTAGTTGATATAAAACATATCAGTTTTTGAAATATAAACAAGCATCTATTGATCACATTCATATGTCTTAATATATTATTGGTGATATAGAAAAGAAAGTTCTAGAAAAAGTATCCCCTCCAATTATATATATTCAACTTTTAAAAAACAATTATAATATTTAAAGGTGAGTGATGGATAGAAAAAGAAGATCCAACTCCTATTTCTTATTAAGTTCCTCAAGTAATAAAAAGACTTTCTTGAACAAAAACTGAAATCTCCAAGCTTTTATTCCAAGCAAGTAAAGTTCTTGAAATGATTTCTTTATCCTGATCAAACAAACTCTTTCATAATATGGCACTGGTTTCAGTAATATTAAGCAAATCTGTATATTGATAGAAAGATAAGTTCCTCAAACATTCTTCTTGAAGTCACTTTTAGGAATAGTTAAGTTTTTTAAACATTATGAAGCTTAGAAAATATTCCAATTAGATAAATCCCTTTTAAAAGAAAACTATAAAATAAAACAAGAACTTTTTGAAGGGCTTTGAATTGTATTTTCTTTTTTTTCTTTTCTCAGTATCATGCTTTAATAATTTATTGTTTTTTGAAATAGTTAACAGTGACAAACTGTTAACAATGACCTTAATTGACTTAAAGGCTATATGTCAAGCTACTAGGAGAGTGTAATATTGTTCCCTAAATCTGACTTAGAGTATCTAGTTTAGATTTAGTTTTGTTTAGTTCAAACTAGCTTAGTGAATTTCTCATATTTTTTAAGTAATGTAATCCTTTAACTAGTGTTTACAATTTTGATCCGAATCCGATCGATCCGTGAATCAGATATGAATCGGATCGGATCAAATTTCAAAATTTTTAATCCGATTGGATTCGGATCGAATCGAATTTTAAATTTACAAAATTATCGGATTCAAATCAGATTCAGATCAAATCTGATCAGATTCAAATCGGATTTGGATCAAACCCAATATAATTCAAATTAGATATGCACCAGTTCATCAGTCCATATAAATTGTTATATAATTATTTAATTTCATTTAAATGAACTATCTAGGAAATTAAAATCGAACTAT
>CAJVPT010000892.1:0-24976 GCA_910592055.1 Acaulospora colombiana | reverse complement strand
TATAGTTTACAAAGGTTTAATAAAGCACACCTAACTAACCTGACAGAGGGTTAATTTAAAAAAAAAAAAAAAAATTAAATAATTTTACTTATAGTTAATCATAATGATTTTATTTTTTTTTATTAATAATATTTTAAAAATATATACTAGCAAAGTTAATTTATTATTGTTTTTATAAAAATTAAAATAAAAAATAATGGCAAACTAACTTTGTTATTATATAATTAAATATTATATTATAATAATATATTAGATTATTTTAATAAACTATAGGCAAAATTATGAAAAAATATTTTCAATTAATAATTAAAATACTATTAACTTAATAAAGTTTCAAGAAAATTAATAATTTTAAAAATATAATAAAAAAAAAGTATATATAACAAATCTTATAATTTTTTATAAATTTTTATTAAGTAAATTGATAGTTTTCTATTAATAAAAAAATATTTGTTTTGTGATTATAAACAAAGTTTAATAGATTGTCTTTATATATTTCTTTGATATAAATGTCTATTATATTAAAGAGCTTTAAAATTTTATATTTTTTTAATATTTTATATTATAAATAATCAAACTAATATTAAATAACTATATGAATAAAAAGGATAATTTATTAATAATTTAGATTCCTTAACAACATACAAAAAGACACTCGCAAAAAAGATTTATACTTTTCTACTAATAAAGTCTTATTACTTTCCTTAAATCAACTTGAAGGATAATTTCAAGAGTTTCTTCCAATCCCCTTCTTTTGTTTATATTTCTTTTCAAACAATAACTTGACTTTCAGTAACCAATAAAAGTCAAAAAACATCTTTTTTACCTATAGTAAGAAAGTTTTAAAAAGAAAAAAAACCAATAGTAAAATACTAAAAACCTATTCTCCTGAAGCAAGAGTGCAACTAAAGGTTTTGTACAGTGGATGGATGGATGAACAAAAGCCTAAACCATAAAACTTTCCTTTTTACTGTTTTTACTCTCTTAGAGTTGCTCATTTTTCAGAGTTTTTGATGAATTTTACCTACTCCAGCTTGACCCTGAATTTTGAAGTGACACAAAATTGATATAGCTTTTTTTAAAAATGATTGATTGACACGAAACACATTGGTAGCAGAATGTAAACAAGCTTCTACTGGTTACATCATATGTTCCAATAATGTTATTGGTGATAAAAAGAGAAATCAAAAATATAAACTCCTTCACTTCTCCAAATAAAGTTTAACTGAAGTAAAGAAATAATAAGGCCATTAGAATGAGTACTAAATTCCCTAGGTGATGAAAAGTTGATTATTTGTTCAAGCCAAGGTCTTCAACTTCTTATTATTCTGGTCAGACAAAGTACGTGAAAGAGATTATTTCCTTATTCCAATCAGGCTGTAAGACTGAAAAGTAGAGAAATGTAAAACACTGCTTTTCTCTAGGATTGAGAATGTATTTCTCCAGACATTGTGTAATGTTATCGCAATCAAGATGAATGTCAGTAAAATTTCTTTAACTAGAAATGACTGCTAGAAGATATCGGGAGTTATTCAACAAGACTAAAAAGTCATATAAGAACCTGGATCCACTATTAGTCATCTTCTCTACATAGGTGAATACAAAATCAAGACTAAAAGAAAAAAAGCATTGAGCAAGATACTGGATCTGAGTAGATAATAAGTATCTCAGATGGTCACAAGAAAATAATCAAGAGCACATATGGATAAGTTTCTTAGATGGTCAAAAAGAAAAAGAATATTCCAGAAGGGTTGACTCCTAATGAAAAGAGGTTTCTAGTAGAGATCTTTTGAAGAACATGAAGTGTTTTTATTTTTTCTTTTTATTTTTATTTTCATATAGCATAGTTGTGCATTTTTAGATATTCTTCTTCCTTTTATTTTTTCTTTTCCCTTTTGTAGTTTCTTAAATTCAGTTTCTTGGATGATAATAAGTAGTGACAACCTGCTAGTAATAATGGATAAGTTAGGAGGATCTTTATTCAAAACTTAGTTTAAAAGGAAATATTGTCCCCAAGGTTGCACTTAGAGGCTGAAGTTCTTTTGAAAATTGAAAGTCATTGATAAGTATATCAGTACGAGTCTTTTAATTTAGCCATGATGCAATTGCCCTAGTATTTCAATCAGTTTTCTTAATGATTAATAAATACACAGTATTGGCTTGACCATGGGTATAACAAAAAATAATAATAATAATTTATTAATAATTTAAAGATATATAAGATAAATATTAATATTTAAATAAAAAATTTGAGATAAATTTAATAAGTAAAAAATATTTTCACATCAAAAAATTTGATCATCATTATATTTTAATCTAACTATATGTTACTAAAAATAAATTAATTAATCAGGAATTTTTTGAGGTAGATCTTTTTGTTACTTTTAGTTATTAAATAATTTTTGTTCCTAATTTTGTATATTAAATTGTTTTCAATTATAAATTTTACTTTTGGTTATAAAATGACTTTCAATTATAAAAAATTGATTTTCAGTATAAAATTGACTTTTAGTTATAAAAAATTGACTTTCATTTATAAATTAACTTTTGGTTATAAAATTTGACTTTTGGTTATAAAATTATACTCCATAATTTAAAGTCTTAAAGGAATATAATTCACTTTCAACTATAAATCTTTTGGTTATGGAACATAATATTAGACTTTAAGAATACATTATTACTTGATATATTATTGATAATATAAGAAAAAAAGTTTTAGAAAATATGTCTTATCCAATTGTATATATTCAATCTTCAAAAAACAATTATAATACTAAAAGATAAGTAACAAATAGGAAAAAAAATCTGATTTTTATCTCTCATTAAATTTCTTAAATAATGAGAAGACTTTTCCAAAAAAAAAACTGAGATCTCCAAGTTTTTATCCCAATTAAGCAAAGTTTTTACAAAGTCTTTTTTATTTTGATCAGATTAAATTTACTGTAATATAATATTAGTACTAGTCTTGCAATAAGTAAATCCATACATTAATAAAAGAATAAGTTCTATAAATATTTTTCTTAAAGTCTTTATACTTAGAAATGGTTAAGTTTCTTAAACAATTTGAAGTTTAGAAAATATTTCAATTAGACAGATCCCTTTTGAAAAGAGGCTATTTATTTAAATAAGAACCCTTTGAAGGTTTGGGATTGGGGAGTTTTTTTTTCTTTTCTAGTATATAATTTAACAATTTATTATTTTTTAGAATAATCTATAATAACAAACTGTAGATAATGATTCTAGAGATAGAGAGTATAATTAATCTATTAGGGAAGTATAATTAATATTGTCTTCAAAATCTAACTTAGATTATCTAGTTTAGATTTTGTTTTATTTGGTCGGAACTAGCTTAGTGAACTCTTTATATTTTTTAAATAATATATTTTTTAACTAAAAATATGGAATGATAAGTTGGTTATTTTATAAATATTTCTTATAATGTTGTAGAGATTTCTAATATCTTAATAAAGACAAGTTATAATAATATAATTGTAAGTTAAAAAAAAAAATAAAAAATAAAATTTCAAATAAAAAAATTATAAGCAAAATTTAATATATTGTATATAAATAAAATAAAAAATTATATAGTGAGACCTATGATTTAATAGTATAGTGGTAGCACTCTCAGATCACAATTACAAGATCCAAAGTTCAATATCATATAAAGATCATGTAAAAAAATATTATATACAATGAAAAAATCTATTGGATAACAAATTTACATTTGTCATTGAATATAGTTCTAACTATTTTATCAATACCTGAAATGGATATCTACTATAACATAATGTTACCTATAACTGATATTTATTAGATCAAACTGATTTATAGATATTGTAAATGATCAGTATTTTATAATTATCTTAATAAGATAAAGGAGAATAGGGTTAATCTTGTGGTTAACTGGAACAAAAACTAGATAAACAAGAAACAAATTACTGATCTTATTAATCAAAAGAAGTTATTAAATCAAAAAGGCCAAAGTTATAGAATAGAGTAAACATTATACTTGTGAAATACTTAAAAGTATAACTAATTCAGTAATTGATATTTATTAGAAAATCTTGATAGAAAAAGAAATTCATTAAATTATACTGAAGAATCAAATTCTGGTTCAGGTTATAGTATACAATATAGTATTTTAATAATTAAATTACTTTATAAAATTGTTTTAGAAAAAATTAAAATAGTATTATACATATTCTCTTAAATAGACTTGGTCAGATCTGGATTAGTTTGTATATAATGTGTAAAATATTTATCATGAAATAAGTATATATATAAACATTATTTCATAGTAAATAAAGAATTTTTTTACTTCTTTGCTAAAAAAATCTTAATACTTTTCTAAAAACTTCTTAAAAAGTGATTTCAAGAGTTGCTTTTACTCTCCCTTACTTGTTTATAATATTTTTTAATCAAAAACTTGACTTTTGATGATCAAGAAAAAGTCAAGTAATACTTTTTATATCAATAGCAAAAAAAGTTTTTCCCTAAAAAAAGAACTAATAGTGAAGTACCTGAAGACCTTTTCTATCTTTAAAACAAAAGATATATAGAGGTTTTTAATAATAAGATTTATTTTTTCTTCTTTTAATTATTTGCTAACTTTTTAAAACTATCACTTTATGATTTTCTAGAAAATTTTATCTACCTTAGTTTGACTCCAAATTTTAGATAGTATAAATATTTATCAAAGGTAATTGGTTAATATAAAATATATTAGTTTTAGAAAAAATAAACAAGCTTCTTTTAATTATATTTACATATTCTTATTACATTATATATAATATAGAAAAAAAGTTCTTGAAGAAATTCCTCTTCAACTGTATACTGTATATTTGACTTTTAGAAAATAGTTATAATATTGAAAGATGAAATGGATCTATACAAAGAAATTCTATTTCTTTTTTCAATTTTTCAGGTATAAATAAGTTTCTTAAGGTGAAAGCTAAGGTCTTTTGATTTCTCTTGAACTATTTCAATCTGATGCATATTTAAATAAAAACTTATTTGATATTATAGATAATAATAAAAAAGACTTCTTTTGAGATACAAAGGAAATAAAGAAAAATATTTCAATCAAATAAAATTTCTTTTGAAAAGAGGCTATAAAATAGAACAAGAACCTTTTGAAAGGCTTTGGACTATTTTTCATCTTTTTTTTTCTTAATATCAAATTTAGCAATTCATTATTTTTTGAAATAATAAATAGTGACAAACTGTTGTCAATAATCCTACTTGATTTAGAAACACTATGCCAAGCTACTAAGAGAGTATAATATTGTTCCTAAATCTAACTTAAAATAACTAGTTAAGACTTAGTTTTTTTATTTAGTTCAAATTAACTTAATAAATATCTCTTATTTTTTAAATAGTATAGTCCTTTAACTAATAATTTACAAAGATAAGACAATCATTATATAAAAGATAGATAGATTATTTTGACATTTTTTTAAGTATCTTAATAAAGACAAGTTATTTTGACATGATTACAGGTTAATTAAAAAAATAATTAATTAGTAAATTAATTAATAATATAAATATATCTTTTATTTAAAAAAAATAACAATTAATTGAAATAAAAAAAAAAACTCTTTTTGCTATTCTCTTTTTCCTTAAAAATTTTCTTTTTTGATAATTTTCTTGAAAAAGAGAAGCCAGCCTAAAAACATCTTATTTCTCAAAAATCCAAGACTTAACAATAAACTAGAACAACCAACTATTCCCTCAAGAGATCATTTTATTGATTAAAAGAAGTTTTGACAATACAGCATTATACTAGCTTTACTTTACAAGGAAAGGAAAACACATCTGCAAGCTGATTCATAGTAAACTTAGGAGAGCCCAATATCAATTTCCCAAGCTTCTAACCAGGCTAGTGTCAGTTTATACCTTTCTAGGTACTAAAAAAAACTTTATAAACAATAGTTTTTATTGATAAATTAGGAAGAACTCAAAGCTTACAAAACCCAGAAGGACATTAAAGGCTCTTAAGAACTAAACAGTAGAGTATTCTAATTCCATACACACCTGTCTAAATATCAAAAAAAGTTACACAAACGCATATACGTCAAATAATTCAGTGCCAAAACAACATAGCAAGGTTTATCAAGTGTTTACATATAAATGACTTATTTTTCATAACAAAGAAGATCAACATCAAATCTGGTAAGTAAACAAAATCAAATAGAAAAAATTAATAACTAATCTGAGTAAACAAAATACCAAACAAGACAACAAATAATCAATCCCACGTACTTTGCTAAATATAAACAAATAAATAAATTAAGAATAAACTAAATAAAAAATCAGTATTTTATTCTCCTTTACATATAACCAATATGACAAAAATACAGAGAATCATGCAAATTGCTAAAAAGCAAGAGCTATATATCCTCAATACAATAGTCAGAATAGCTAAAAAACATGACCAGAAAAAAGAAATATAGACTACCCAAATCATCTTCAACACTCTCATCATATAAGACAAGTCCAATCAGATACCATGATCAACAGAATACTTAATACTCAATAGTATTTTTGCAAAAATTTTAAATGTAGATTCAACTACATTTATTAAAGCAGAGGTCCTTAAAAAACATATTCTATACTTATGAACACAAGGTCAAAGAAGAGAAGAAAACCTTATGGTACCTTCTTGAAAAAAAAAGTCAGACACATCTTAGAGCAAGATACTTTCACAAATGGTCTTCCTCTCCATACTCTGGAAATTTTTCAGACCAAGGGTGAATTAATAAACTCTATATTAGGAAACTCAACTTCAGATGAGAATACCACTCCAAATGAGGATATGAAAGTTCAATCAACAATTAAGATTGAAATTCTAAATAACATCAAAGTTGAAATGAGTAATAAAGATATGAAGGAAGAGCTGAAGAACAAACTTGAAATGATAAACATCCAAAAAAGAGTTGAAGGAAAAAATATAGTGAAACAAATCTTCTACAATATACGAAACAGACCCAAGCTATTTAGTTTAAATCTATTTTATATCATCAAGAAGGAAGAATTCAAAGTTAGAATTCTCACTTCCAGAATATCAAGAAATATAGAAAAAGAACCATTAACATATTTTCAAGATGCCTTGAGTCTACCTAAAGATATACTACTATTAAAAAAAAACTTCCTCAATAACAATACCTAGATAATTTTTACCTTTGAGAAAATGAAAGATGACTTACAATATATAAAGAAGATTAACAAGAAAAAATGAGAAAACTTTACCTTGATTCCTATATAAGCAGAGAAATAGGAAACTTCATACTCACCACCAGAAAAGAAATTCTTTAAACAAGAGATAGTAGAAAAGAAAACAAGATAGTACTATAAATCTCTATATACAATACTCCTCTAAAGTAATACTCTCCCTTAAATAATATCTGGTAGTATTCAAGAAAATTGTTACTCAATAAATGATTACTACCCAGATATATTAAGCTAGAGCCAATAAAATTGCAGTATGAATGGACAAGTGAAAGACACTAAATATCCTGCTATTTATACTCCCCCATTCTAGTAGAATACTCCTGGATACTAATCAATTTATCATGGGGTAAATTGATTAATACCCAAGGTATTGTATGCAGTGGTTTACGGTAGTTGTCATATTGATAGATCTTGACTATAGTCATACCTATCAAGAAATCAAAGCTACCTTACAAAAATATGGAAAGGTCTCGAGTATTCATATTTATAACCACTCTTGCTCTTAAAGGAGAATCAAAGCATGACTCATCCCAAACCAGCAAGACTTGAAGGTTATATGGTTCATTTATGTCAAAGTAGATACCTTTAAGGCAATTTTCATTTAATATGAACTAGATGACTATGAAATCAATGTCATTCTCAAAAACTGTAACAATCAATTCTTACAATTGTATGGTATATACAATATCTTCACAAGTCTTATAGTAAGGGCAATACAGCATACAGGGCCAAAGCATGTTATATACCAAGAAACCCTTTTACTTTGAAAAAAAAAAGGATATGTAGTAATCTATTTCACAGTAGCAGAAGATTTGCATAAGATCCTGAGATAACATATATCCATACATGGTTACAAACTTGACTGAAGTGCTAAAGAGCACTTCAGAAAGAATACAGTGCATGACAAAGAAGTGATCAAAACAGAGAGCAGTAATTATAACAAAGAGAAAGCTTACTTTGAAACAATACATATTAAACTGTACTCAAGACAACTGAGCCAAACTGACATCAGAAGTAACAACAGAGCAAACTGGTATACAACATTTGAGAATAACTCAGAAACTAAAAGCAACTATAAGAAAAGAACAGACTTGGAAAAAAAGGCAAAAGAAAGAAGACGCAACTTCCAAGACAGCAAATATATGGCTGGGATATCAGACACTCCTGGATGCTTCGCTACTGATAGTAACAGAGAGCCAATTAATTACTGTAATAAAAGAAGTATGTATAATAGTTTACAAAGCCCTTATTCAGAAAGTGAAAGTGATCAAGATCCCCTGTGCCAGATCCTAAATAATCTTAAGTGATTAAATACTAAAATAAACATAATTGAGGAGAAAACAGATAATCAGAATAGTGGAAGAGAAAGGCGATAGAATAATTGCTCCTAAAAAACACTAGTCCAATCAAGATATACCAGGAGAAAGTCTGATTCACAAAAGGAATCAAGCTTATCCTGGAAGAAAAAAGTGACTATAGAAATAATAACAGAAACTAATACAACCTTCCCAGCACAACACATATCACACCACTTGATGAGTTCATTAGCATGATTAAAAAGAACACCATTAATAAACTAGACAAAGAACAAATACAATATAAGAACTATATTATTAACAACTCTATACTAGACAATAGATTACTATTGGAACACATAATGTTGGAGGCATTAACACTGGTTTTGAGAAACAAAAACTATTTAAACTTATACAAGATCTCAATATAGATATTCTAGAGATCTGCAAAACTAAATTAATAGAAGAAACAGTGGACTTCACTTTTAATCTATAGCAAATGCACAAATTCTTTTATAACTGTAATAATGAAAAACCCAGAGGGTCTGTAGGGTTTCTCATTAGAAAATTATTAAAAAAAAGCTAGAATCAATTGAAAGAATAGAACATATAATAAAAGCCAACTTCCTATCAACAAGAAGCAAACTCTGTATCTATCAAGTGTATTTTTCATCAGGAAAAGCTGAAAGTGGATGGCTACAACAACTTCTTTAAAACAAGATTCTAGATAAGCAAAGAAATCACTTCAAAGTCATAATAAAGGATGACTTTAATACAGTTGTCAATTCAATAATGGATTAATTACCACTTATAGACAAAACAACTCCAAGATACAAAAAAGATGAAATAGATCTTTTCAACTTCCTAGAAGGCTGGAATTATATAGATGTCCAAAACTCCTGGGAAGAAGAAGGGAATATCACTTTCATATAAACAAATAATTCAGCATACAGTAGAATCGACTATATCTGGATATTATCAGAAATTAGCCTAAATAATATATACAAGTTCAAAAACATTCCAGTGGAGACACTACTGGATAGTAACTATACTCTGTTATTAATAAGAATAACAACAAACAATCTGTTCAAAAACTAAATATAAGAGCAAGATAGAACAAAAGTAAAAATATACTTGATTCTGGTAACTCCACTATGGAACAATGGGAGAAATTCAAACTCTGGATAAAACACAAGCTTTCAGAAATTGATACACAAACCTCCTGACATGAAACTGAGAATAGTCTTTAAGAACTTGAAAAGGTCTGACAAGAATTTGAAACCATAATCATTAATAGTGCATATAAGTGCCTCAAGAAGAAAAGAGTCTACTCCACTTCCAGCAGAAGAAAAGAATTTAAGATAGGATCAGTAATCTCAAAGAAGGATTTTTAAACCTACAAAGAAGCCAATAAGATCTACTTTCTTCTAAAAAAAAATCCAAGTTAACTAGGATATAAAGATCATAGAAAATATAAAAAATATAGAAAAGACCATTCAGAATCTATAAGATACTTATAAATCTCTTGACGAAAAACTAGTACCTCCCTAGTTACAAGAAGAGATCCCAGAGCAATTGAAGAAAATCACTAAAATAGAACATACCCTCAGATGGTATACAAAAAAAAAAAAAGTTTTCATATCAAAAACCAAATCAAGGAGGCTCTGGATAATAGATGGGATGATCTTAGATCCAACTAGAAACAGATACTGAGCTCAATCTTAAACTATAAAAAACTAAGAATTACATTAGATCGGGTGCTAACCACAAATTAGAAAGGGAAATAATACATTGTTATCAACCTTAAAACCATCAGAAGCAAGGTTGAAAAATATTACAAAAGACATTCAAAAAAAGAAATGTCAACTTTGAGAATCTAAATCCTTCCTGAAAAAAAGAATACTTATCTAAAGAATGGATTGATCCAATATGATATTCATCTTTAACAGAAGAAATCAAAGTAGAAGAGTTTGAAACTACTTTGCAATCTCTTCCAAACAACAAGGCTACTGACAACTCATATATAAACTATAAAATACTTAAATATTTAGGAATCAAAGTAAAAAAAACTTTATATCTTATTTTTAATAAAGTTTTAAGTACAGGTCAAATACCTAAGAAATGAAAAAGCAGTAACATCTACCCCATTCCCAAATCCAAGCCTTGAAAATGTGATCTAAGCAATATAAGACCCATTGTCCTCTTGAAAACAGCTCGAAAATGCTTTACCAAAATCCTTACTAATCAATTATCAGCTATTTGTAAACAATATAAAATATTAAAAAGATCAAACTTTGCTGGACTACAGGAAGAGAGTACGGCAGAGCCTATTTACCTATTGAATAACATTTGTGAAGAGACTAGGGAAAATAAAAAAGAACTATAGATCCTATTTCAAGATATTGCAAAGGCATATGACACAATATCCCTGTATATGCTTGAAAAAGCCATAGATCAGATTTGAATTCCTACATCCATTAAGAAACTTATAATAGACCTTTTCAAAGACAGAAGTTGTAGTATCATCCTTCCAAATGGATTATCTAATCCAATAGTGGCAAGGGATGGGATAGATCAAGGAGAAACGATCTCTCCATTATTATGGAGAATCTTTTACAATCCACTTTTATGCAAGATCTGAAACAATAGCAACCTGGATTATTTCATGGAAGAAGAATAGTCTCCCAACTTTAGTAAACCTGAAGAGAAGATGAAGCTCTCCTTAAGGCAGGCAGTAATTGTCTATATGGATAATATAATCTGAATTGCCAAATTCATAGAAGATCTAGAAAAGATCTTGGAAGAAGCAAAAAAGTTCTATATAACAAATGACTCTTAGATCAATACAGAAAAGTCAAATCTCCTTACTATTAATTGAAACTTACAAGTCTCTAGAACTGTTCATGCTGAAACAGAGAATACTATAGTCCATGAAATCAATAAGAAGAATCAGGCTAAATTTCTTGGTATTTAACTAGAACCAAGACAAAAAAACCAGAACACTATTAGTTTTATAAAATTAGAAATCAAGATAGTAGTCCAGACAATAACCAAGAAGAAGCTAACAAAAAAACATATCTTATATGTTATCAATAGGGTTTTAATTTCAAGAATAGAATACAGAACACAACACATGTACCTGAGTGAGAAAACATATAATGATCTCACAGCTATGTTTAAGAAAGTATTCAAGAACAAGGCCCTAGTCTGTGGAATGATCCCAAATAGTTGTATTTACAACAAAGGAATATACAGCTTCAAAAATATCTAAGAGATACAGCTAGAAAGTCACATACTTGCACTTTTCTGTCAGCCTAACAATAATGAGGCCTCTGGTATTGCTACCATAATCATACTAAAACAAAGCCAAATCAAATGTTGGGAGCCAGGTAATATTCTAAGCAATCCTATTAACTCTTACAAGCTGAAAAAGGAAATCTGATAGTTATGACACTGGCTCTAGCAAAAAGCATACAAGTCACTTTTCAAAGTTGAAGATGGAAAAACATATTCAATCATCAGGAAGGTATCTTATCAATCAAATCTATATTGCAAGAGGATAGAGAATATGAAAAAGCCATTTCATTACTATATAAACACAAGATCATATTTCTAAACCAACTTATCAATACTACCACAATGGCATTTAATAAATAAAGAGCAATTCAAATCCTTTATAGAAGATGTGAGGGATTAGTTTCATTCTGGTACAAAAAAATGAAGAAAAAAAAAAAGATAAATCATGATCTTCTGCAAAACTTTCTACATGGGCTTAAACAGATAGTCTATAATATACAAACTGAGGCATTTTCAATAAACCCAGATAAAAGGAAGATTTATTGGATAGTTTAGGCTAACACTTCAACAAATACATGAGAAAAGATAGCATCTATAAACAACAAAACCTATTTCAACTCATATTAGCTAATATATAATTTTACTAGCAATAATACCCATCTTCAATCAAACAGCACAGAGCAGCCATTAGAAGTAGTTCTGTTACAGATTTACCTTCTTCTATAGCTTAATCGATATAATAATCAAAGAAAAAGGAAACAGATCCTTTTATTAGAAAACCCTACAGACTGTCAGACAAATAAATTTTAGCATATAGTGACTCTACCAACTTTCAGACCAGTCAAAGTAGAGATTCAAGTAAAAGACTAGAATATTACATTAATAGAAAAAGCCATACAAATAGAAGAATACAAAGATGAACTTAAGAGTATCTTGAAATATAATAAAAAGAATATGGCTGATCAACTTATATTTTATACAGATGGCTTTTATAAAAAAGAAATGACAGATAGTGAATCCGAAATAGGTTTAGCTTGGATCATAATAAAAGAAGACAAAATAGTTAAATGGTTCTTTGCAGAAACATTTATATGGCTATCAGCAATCAGGATTGAAATACCAATTATTCTTATTTCACTGTATATAACTCCTGAAACACAATAGTTAAAATTTACACTCACTATAATACTGCAGTCAAAGTATAGAAATCTATTTATTTACAAATAGAGAATCTATAAAAATATAGACAAAGATTACTAACTGGCCACTTTGGAATAAGATCAAGGATCTAGTAAAGAAGAAAGATCTGAATCTAGAAATCCTAAAGATCAAAACCTACAGAATCAACAGATTCAAATATCAAATAGACTTATAGTACTTGCCAAACAGGCCAGGTGGGAGAACCCAATACTTGACATTAGCTATCAGAGCTAAGAAGAGTTCTTATAATAGTAGCATGGAGAGAATATATAATAGAAATTGGTATCAGAAATTTTATTAAAATGTTCAATAAGAAAAAGATTGGACTAGACTAGATAATACAGAAATAGATCTAGAATCTTTAAATTCAAAATGATAAAATTATAGACTAGCCAACCTTTTGGAACCAGTTCAATCTAATCAATACTTTCAATACCTCTTTCAAAATCAATAAAGACAAAAGCTTCCTAACTAACTTAACTCACAATAAACTTCCAGTTCTATAGATACTTAAGAAGAGGAAATCAGATATGTATATTACAACCACTTGTCCAACATGCGAACTTCAAGAAGAGATACTAGGACATCTTTTTGAATGTCTAGCCACTAGGAAAATTTGAAAGAACTTATGGTAGAAGACAAATGAAAAGATCAATAAACTTATTAATAAAGAAATTAAAAATTAGAAAGAAGTTCAACCTAAAATAAGTAACTGGATAGACAAATAGTTAGAAGAGATCCAGGAATCTAACAAAGGTCTTTTCAATACCATCTGTGAATATATGGAAGAAAACAAGATCATCTTCTTAAAGAAGTATCTCAAAGAGTAGCTTAAGATCCCATCAGCAAATATATAAGATATAATTGGTAAACTCTATCAAAATATGAGAGCAAATTTTAAAAAGGAGATCTGGAATACTCACTGTATCAAAGTTATAGAATAAAAAAATAAGCAAAATATTACAGAAAAAAATAAAAGAAACAAGAGGCTTAAGCTCAGACCTAATGAACAGACCAAATAGAATCAAAAGGAATTGCCATTATCTCCAGAGGATTTGAACCTGGAGGACATCAAAGAAATAGAAGAAAAGAACTATACGGTGATTATTAAGGATTGGGTTTGTTATAGAATAAAGTGGTTTGATTTTTAATTATAGACAGACTTAGAATGATTTATAGTAATGACCTGTAGACAATGATTTTATTAATTAAAGGAATTATTTAAACTAGTAAAGGAGTAAAATATCATTCTCTAGATTGCATTTAGAGAAATAGCTTTTTGATGACAAGTGAGTCAGTATGTAAAAGTCACAAAAATTTGTAAATATCTAGCATATATACAATAAAGATATGTCATGCTGGTTTAACTACAGGTTAAAATTTTTTTTTTTTTTTTTTTGTTGGCTCAGCCTCCAGTTGGACTTTATTAAACTTTTACTTTGATATTACATTATATTATCTATTTTGAAGTTAGCTAAATTTCACAAACTATACTAGCATATATGTTAGGATTTTTAGAAAAAGATACCTTCTGGTTCGGATCTTCAGTGGACCTCCGTGACCTGTTGCCCCACTTTTGGGGAACTAACTTGCCTAGGTTGAGTTAGTGCTATTTTCCTTGTTTTTCAGAGTGAAAAGAAAATTGAAGGTTTTCTGTTTTTTCCAATCTAAATTGGTTGTATGCTTTTGTCTCTAGGTACCGCCCCTTGATGTGTCTTGGCTCCACCTGTCCCTTGCTTTCTTATTTGCTCTCGTTATTTCCTGGGATGTTTTTCACTTGTTTATGGCTTTGCATCTTTGTTTCCAGGTGGCTCTTGCGGTTTCCTGGAGTTCGTTAAGGCATTCTACAAGGGTTGATTTGGCTTTCTTCTTAAAAATTCTTGCCCAGTTGCATATCAATTTTGTTATGCCACGCAGGACTAAGCTTCTGACTGTTATTTGGATCCAAAGGTTAATTGTTTCTTTCTTGACCCTTGTGACCCATTCCTGTATCCAGCGCTTGCTCCATTTTTCCCTGCTATGGAGGAAACATACGATTGTCTTTATCATGTGGCTGCCAAACTCGAAGACATTTTTGTTGCATGTATACACGTGTGTTATGTCTTCCACTGCTGCCTTGCACCTGACGCATTGTCTAGATTTGTATAGGTCAACCCTCCGTTCATAACGCCTAGACATGGTTGGGAGTTCTTGGCTCCAGGATTTTAACATGAAAGTTTTTTGTTGATGGTTCTCGGTGCTCATGTCTCCTGTCAAAATCTTCTTTAATCTCAGAAAGTCTACTGTTGCTTCCTAGTGTATTGCATCATAGTATTGGTCAATGTCACAGTTTCTTTCTAAATAGTACCATTCCATGATCTATTCGTTCTGAAAATGGTTTTGGACTGCTTCTCTGCTGTTGTAGTTCATTATCTGGCTTTTGTACCAGAGTTCAAGCCCATTTTTGTTATTGGAGGCAATGTTTAACTTGATTGTTTGCCACTTTAGCCTTGCGCGTTTGGCTTCTAAGTCCACCTTGCTATGTATATATGTTCCATTCCTTCTGATCTTTTTCACCTGGAGTTTGAGGTTCTTAGAGTGGACCAGGTCTTTTGTATATTCTACCATCTGTGCTATTTTGCTTCTGTTCTTTGTAACTGTTAAGGCTGTTGTGATCATCTGGCTGTCTATGTGAATTGTTACTTTTATTTTTGCTGGGAGAGTGGTTAACGCGATCGTAACTGCGTTTAGTTCTGCCTCATTTGGTGTTATTTTTTGAAGGACTTTAAATGCTACTATCTCTGTCTTATCCCCTGTCAGGAGATTGGTCACGTGAAATGCGAGAGTGTGAAAATTCTTGTAACAGCTTATGTCTGTTGTGATTCTGACCTTTTTCCAGCTTTCCATGTTTTGTTGCAAATGTCTGAGCTTGTTTAGGCTAGCGCTGTCCTTAATTTATTGACCCAACTCATCTGTGTATGTGGGAGTCGTGATGTAGATGTCCTTTAGTTCAGTCGTAAGATTGTTCTTGCATTGGATGAGCCTTGCCTTAATGCTGTCCGAAGATACAAGCAAATTGGTTAACTTGCATGTCCTTCCATCTTTCGCCACTTGTTTACTGCTCCCAGTGACTGCTATTATATCTTTGCTTGGAAGATTTATTATACAGGTGCTCTCTTCAGTTCTTATGTTGTTATTGCACCCCTCACATGCCTTTAAATGTGGTGCCAGGCTGTTTATAATATAATACCTTACCATAGTCATGTTTGTGTCTTTCTTTTTTATTTTTCCTACCAACAACTCTTTCTCTCCAGTTTCTTTCAAAGTTGCTATTCATATGAGTTTGTTCTTTTTCAGACATCTGTTGCTTATTCTATTAGCCCAGGTTATACAATGAAATGGGTTCGTACCAGGGTGAAGGTTGGTTAGCCTTGTTGTATAATCAGAGTGTAGGGTTCCTGTGGTGAGCTTGTTAATAATGTTTTTATAAAAACAAGGTTGTCTTTCTTGTGCTCTTCACCCAATAATCTGGTATACTTGTGCCCAACTGATGGTTTTAATCTTACTTTGGTTAGTGAATTGCTCAACCCATCTTAGGCTATTTGTTCTGAGTTTGTTCCTATGTTTCTCTACCAGTGTGGACCTATAAGTGTCTCCAATGGGATCAGTTCAGATTCTGATGCCTTGTGTGTATACTTCGCCTTTCTGAAAGAAAAGCCTTGCCTTTGTGCATCAATAAGTATATCTTGTAGGAAGTTAGTACCCGTTGAATATATCTTTGGACATTTTTCCAGAATATCTGTATCTGACCATGATGTTCATTGAAGGTTTATTACCCTCTCCCTGCATAATCATCCTGCATGGTTGGTTACTGGGTGCAGCTTTTCGATTAGTGTAATGTGCTTCTGAAGCATGCGTGTCTTGAGGTTGAAGATATTGTATCCCAAATCACTGTGAAAGATACAGTTAGATATAGACATTGCAAAGCCTGCCTTGTGTTTAAAGATCCTCCTGAGCTTTCTGTTGACATTGTTAACTTTAGAATCAGAGAGATGAAGGTTTTGTACCAAATATTCTATCTTTGGCATGATTACATGGTTGAGTAGGTATTGGGCTTGCTTGTCTGTTACTCTTTTTCACAATAGGTGACTGGCAAGATTTGATGTTATCTGGCTGGCCAAGTTTGTTTGATGTTTCTTTTTCCCATCCCGGTCAAACCACACTCCCAGGTATCTGATTGCCCCCTGGGCAGCTCTAATCGTATTTTGTTCGAAAGTTATTTCAGATTCTCTTTTGTTGTTAATTATAAGGAGCTCTGACTTCTCTGAATTGACTTTAACTTGCGCAAGGTTGTAGAATGAGCTGGCTAGCTTCAAGATAGTTTCAAGTTGCATTTGGTTTTCAGCTATCCATGCTGTGTCATCCATATATGCTATAACAGATGTGTTTGTGAAACTTTGTGACGTTCGGAGCTGTAAAATGTCATATGCTTTTGTGATGCTTCTGTACCCTTGTGTTTTGCTAACCCTGTTTACTAGTGGGTTATAGTAAATGTACTGTAGGAGTGGTGATATTGCATCTCCTTGATCGATTTCATTTCTCATGTCATATGGATCTGTAATCCCTACTTCTGTGATAACTGTATTTTTTCTATCCTTAAAACCTTCCATTATAAGGTTTATTAATCTGTCTAATAGTTTGATCCTTCTCATGGCCAGTGTTAATGTGCCTAAATCCACGTTGTCATATGCTTTGCTCATGTCTTGAAAAAGGATCCACAATTTCTTGCTGTTTCTTCTTGCATTTTCGATGATTGTGTTTATTTCAAAGATAAGTTCCATTGTGCTCATCCTTGGCAGGACTGCCTAGTTGTGTTCTGACAGTATCTCATGGCTGGTAAATACATTAGATAGCCTGTTTACCAGTCCTTTTATAAAGATTTTCTTGATTGACTCCAGAAGTGTGATGGGTCTGACTTTTGTTAAATCATTACCCCAGTCGTATGTCTTTGGGATTGGGTAAATAATCCCTTCTTTCCATTCTTGTGGCCTCATGCCAGAGTGTAAGATCACGTTAAAGATGTTTTTGACACTCTTAATTGCTTTAGAACCCAGGTGTTGCAATGCTATATATGGGATTTGTGATGGGCCCGGGGCTAAGATTTTATTTGCCTTGGCAATAATGTCTTCTATTTCCTCTGACAAGAAATCTATCATTGTTTCTGCATACCATTTCTCGTTTACATGTTGGAGAGATTCATATTCTTCTCTCCATTCCAGTGGCATCTCACATGGCTGAGGCCATTTGGTCCAATTCTCGAAATATTCTCTTACCCTTGATTTTATCTCATCTTTGTTCAGAATTATGTCAGGCTCCTCACTATTCAGGATTAGTTTGTCGAGTTTAATTTTTTTTTCCCTTTCTAAAAAACTATCTATCATTCTTTTCTTGTCTGACGTGAATCAAGCCATGCGATTTTTGATGGCTTCTTGGATCTTCTTGCTCTTTGCGACACATAGATGTCTATGCAAAGTAGTCTTCATACTTTTGATTTCTTCTACTACCAAAACTCTCACAGTTTTAAAGTCCTCTGATATGATAAGTTCTTTGGGGAGCTCTATTCCGTTCTTCATTGCTAAGTGTTGCATCCTTACCAGGCCTTCCTTTCCTATTTTCCCCAGCTCATCTTCTATGAGCAACTTTTTAAGTTGGCATAATCCAATTGTAAAGGTTGTTACTATCCTATTGCATCTGTCTTGTTTATTCTGTAAGTGAATTTATGTTTTCTTAAACCTTCTAATGTGTGTACTGGTCACTCTTAAAATCGATTCCCTTAATGTACACCACATTTCACTCGTGTCCTTGTTTGAAATGGTCCCACCTTTGGTAATGGTTGTTTTCTTCTCTATCTGTTTTGTCCACTTCTCCTATCATGCTGGTTCTGTATTCGCCCAGTTGTATCTCATATTAGGTTTTTTCTATACATTTCTTTTCTTTCTCAAAAGTGGAAAAGCCAGATGCATTTTTGCCACTGCAATGCCATAGTTACTCTTGTAAAGCTGTTTATATTCATTCTTGATATCTGCTATTAGCAGTTCCAGATGCTTATTCTGTGTTGTCCAAATCTGGTCGATTCTGCTTACTGTAAATGTATCCACTTCCCATATGAATTCCCTTCTTTGTGGATTAGCTGTATGGAAAGTATCAATGATTGCATAGTCTTTCATGTCCTTGATTAGAATGCTATTTTATGATATCTTGTTCTCAAACCGGCGATGCTTGTTTGAAAATCTATCTATACAGGGCATGTCTGTGTTATTTAGGTCTCCTGCAATTATGACTTCCCAGTTAAACTTGTGACTCATTTTGAGCCATCTCGTTATCAACTTTTCAAAACAGAATCTCTCTGGAACCTTTACTGGGGAATATATGCCTATTATTCTCAAGTACTTCTTGTGGAGGAAGGCCATGTCAAGCATAAGGGCTCTTCCTGCAATAGTTTTCTTCTTGATGATTCTTCTTGCCAGCTGGTGTTTGAGAGCCACTTCTACTCCCGCTCCTTGTTTCTGATCTGTATTGGTCCAGTGACATTCGTACTCATCAGTTTTCCAGTGTTTAGTTATGTGATCACTACTATTTGTTTCCATGCTTATCACAATGTCCCAGCCTTTTCTTTGCCATAGCTCTATCCAAGCTGTCCTATTTGCTTCTTTGTTGAGCCCTCTTATATTAGATGTTGCGATTCTTAATGTCATTCCTATTTCTACTTGACTGGTTAGTTTTCCAAAGGTTTGTATTTCTCTCTTATTTGTTTTCTTTAGTGTTTTATTTTTTGACGTGTCACCCATCCTACTTGATACTGGTGTTGGGACTGTACGTCTGTTAAAGCTCCTATGGCTTCTAATGCTCTTTGCATATTGGTCTGCATATTCTCCATGATTTTGTTGATTTGTTGCTGTCTTTCATGAATGTCTGTTGTGTCTTGATTTAGGAGCAAGGTTTCAGGGTTACTTGAGTTTTTTGTCATTTTCTCTTTTTCCTTATCTTCGCTGTCTGTCATATGTTCCATTTCATCATAATACTCCTGATTGTATGCTTAAAGGTTTGTTATCCTTTCGTTAAGGTCTGATACCATTTCTTTGAGGCTTGCGATTTCACTTTGAATTGTCCTTAGCAGCTCCGCAATTTCTCTGATGTCTTGTGGTTGTTGTGTATATTTCTGTTGACTCTGAGATTGCTTCTGGCAGTTTTGTCGAGTGCATTTCTGCACTATCCAATCCTGTCAATTGCTGTTGGCTCATGCTGCTGCTGCGTATAATGCCGATTTGACATCTCCCTTGTTGTGTAAAACTACAAATGTTCGGAGGCCACCCGTCTTCATGGGCTTAAACTTGCTATAGATTTGACCATACTTTTCCATCTAGGTGTGGTTGAACTTTTGGCATTGTCACCTTCATTCCTTGATTGAATATCCTTTGACAAGATAAGTTGTTGCGTCACAGATTGAACACAAAGGTGTGTTAATAGGCATCAAGGATATCTCTGTTTCACCAAGAGTATAGGTCGAGTCTTTTGCAACAAATAAGTCTTTTCTTGTTTTGAAGCTTATTACTGCAAACTTTTTTGGTTGGTATCTTGTTGAGCAAGTATATGGTATGTAGCATGTATGTGCATTTATCTTGCCTAGAGCTTGTTTGAGGTTCCATGCAGTAATACCCGGTAGTAAGTTAACCAATTTGGCCACTATGCTATATCTTTCCCGCATCTGGTTAATGGACCAGTAGGTATCATTTATTCTGACCGCGTCCTCTTTGATGAGGGTACTGCATTGTTTGATCAGTGTTTCTTTGACTGCTTCCTCTTCGAAAGTAATTGTGGCGCACTGCCACAAATTTTGAGTTTTTATACTAATTCCTGATATATTATCAAATTTGATTAAATGCTGTCTCACTTCCAGGAGTTTTGTGTTTAGGGGTATGTCCCAGACTACTATAGATTTGCCTTTCTCGATCGATTGTCTGCTGATCTGTATGTGTGTGAGCTTATTGTCACCTAAATTAAGTAACTCCATTCTCATTGCGTCATCTGCCACTTGTTGATCATCAAATGTTGTGATGATTCGCGTTCCCTCTTTGCTGTGTTCACTGCAAATTGCAATGAGCCCTGGAGGAGAGTTGAGGGCTTTGGTTAGATAAAGGATCTTTGTGTCGTTGTTCGCCCCTGGGGTGATATTGGCATTGATGCCTACTTTAAAATGTTTTTTTCTATATCTGACCTTAGGGTTGATTGGTGTCCTTGGTCTTGGCCTGTTGTTGGGTCACGTTGCATTGTTCTTGCGAACTACGGGTGTCCAGCATTCTTCTTCCCTTTTCCTGGAGGCCTATCTATTCAAGTATTCATTTTTTCATCTGTTACCAGATTATTCGTTCTTTTCTGTAAACCTTTTTCATCTGAGCCTCTTCCTGTCAGAGGTGCGTAGTTTGCTACCGGATCTCCCATTTTATTTTCAGCTTCTTCCATCTGCTCACTCTATGACTGTTCTTTGCTAGGTGATTCTGTCTCTATATCCATGCTGGCTGTATCTGGTGTTATAGCTGCTGAGTTCTCTTAAGTGTTTGTTTCCTCACTTTCTTGGGTGGGTTTCACTGTTGTGATTACTGATACTTTGGTTTGTATGGTGTTAGACTTTTTGGCATATGATTGGTTGCAGAGGGAAGTGGTCTCCTTGACATATGGTTGGTTGTTAAGGAAGTGGTCTCCTTGCTCCTTATTTCTGCATGTTGGTTTCTTTTTATTCTCTGTTGTTCAAGTTGCAAAACTTTGGCATTTCTAGTGTTGGAAGTCATTTTCCTGTTACTTAGGTTATTGCACCTCAGATGATTGAGAAAGAGTTTGTAAAAAAAAATATGAACTACAGGTTAAAAATATAAATTGGTAGTTTATTAAGTTTATTTACTCTTTAAAAAAAAAAGAAAATAATTATTTGTATTAAATTTTTAAAAAAAATTCATAGAAAATAATAAAAAATTTTTGAACTAATTATTTTAAAGAATTTTAATATAGTAATAAACTTTATAATAAATTGATTTTTTCTTAATAATAAAACATTCAATAGATATAAAAAAATTAAAATTAATTAATTTAACTTTTTAAAAAATCAAAACTTTATTAATATTTTGAAACTTTAAAAAAAGAATAATAATATTTTTATATAATTTGATAAGTTTGTTTATAATAAAATTGATTATATTTAAATTTCTATAAATATTAATCTAAAGAACTTATAATTTTTTAATAGAATTAATAATTAATAATAACTATTAATGACTATATATTCTTAATAATAAAATTAATATTTATCAACCTGTTTTGATAAAAATTAAAAGTAATAAAATATTAAGAAAACAAAAATTTTAGATATAGTTAATACTATTATATAATAGTAAAAAATATATAAACAATAGATAAATATTATTTTAAATAACTTTAATAATTTATTATACTTTATAAACTTTTTCCACTGATTCTCTAACCATATACAAAAAAGATGTTTGCAAAAAGTTTTTTGCTTATTTGCTTAAAAAGTCTTTACTACTTTTTTTAAAACACCTTGAAGAGTGACTTCAAGAGTCATCTCTACCTCCTTTACTTGTTTACAATCGATCAAAAACGTGACTTTTGATAATCAAGAATAAGTCAAATAATATCTTTGATATCAATGGCAAAAAAGTTTTCAAAGGAAAAAAAACCAATATAAAGGCCTTCTCCATCTTTAAAGTAAAAGGTATATAGAGGTTTTTGATGACAAAAGGACTTATTTTTCTTCTTCTAGTTACTGTTGGGTCTCTTAGAGCTATTGCTTTTATGGTTTTCTAAAGAATTTTGCCTACTTCAGTTTGATCCTTAATTTTGGATAGCACAAATCGTCATCAAAGATGATTGATTGACACGAAACACATTGGTTTCAGAAAAAGTAAACAAGCTCCTATTGGTCACACTCACATATTCCTATCATATCATGGGTGATATAAAAAAGAAAGTTCTAAAAAAAGTTCACCTCCAACTACATATATTCAATCCAGGAAACAGTTATGACACCAAAAGGTAAGGTGGATTCTCATAAAGAAATTCCATTCCTTCTTTAAGTTCCTCAAATGGTGAAAAGGCTTCCTAAGGTGAAAGTTGAGGTCTTTTAGTTTCTCTTGGACTATTCCAATCCAGTGTACACTTAATTAAAGACTTATCTGATACCACAGATAGTAACAAAGAAGACTCTTTCTGAGGTTCAAATAAAACAAAAAAGAATATCTCAATCAGGCAAAATCCTTTTTGAGAAGAGATTGTAAAATGACAAAGAATCTTTTGAAAGGCTTTGAATTGGTTTCATTTTTCCCCTTCTTTAGTTCAACTTCAGCAATTTATTATTTTTCAGAATAATCAATAGTAACAAACTGTTGACAATGATCCTGATTGACTTAAAGGTACTATGTCAATCTACTAGGAGAGCATAATATTGTTTCCTAAATTTGACTTAGAGTACCTAGTTAAGACTTAGTTTTGTTTAGTCTGAACTAGCTTATTGAACTCTTCATATTTTTTAAATAGTATAGTCCTTCAACTAATAATATACAAAGATGAGTTAGTCGATACATAAGAAGGTTTGCAGATTATTTTAGTATTTTTTCAAGTATCTCAATAAAGACAAGCCATATCAGCAAAAAAAAAAAAAATTATACTTGATATTTATTTTAATTATAATTTATTCTAAGTATTTAATAAAAATAAAATTTTATAAAACCTAATTTTATCAAAGAAGTTTTTAAAATTCTTAATATATTCTAATATATATAAAAAAACTTAAATTTAATAATATTATTTTCAAGTGAAATTATAAATTCTATAAAAAAACAAATAAAATTTATTATTAATTAAAAAAAGCATAAATTAAATAGAAATTTTAATTAGATCTATGGATCTATAGTATAATAGTAGTGCTTCCAGGTTATAATTGCAAAGTTTAAAGTTCAATATCACATATGGACAAATAAAAATAAGCCATTAATGATAAAAGAAATCTTATATATCACATAATAATAATTCAGTATCCATTAAGACTATAACAAGGATCTGGTCATTTATTATATCTATAACAAAACAAAAAATCAGTTCAGTATGCATACTTAAGAAACAAAACAGGTTCTAAATGAAGCTAAACTAAGTTATACAATATTTTTAATACAAAACTGATCTTTTCTCAAATGATCAAGTTGGATAGTAAAGTATTTTGACATTTAAGAAAAATATAAAACAAGTTCTTACAAGAAACAAAGATAGATTATACAGTACTATAACGATCAAAAACAAGACAAGTTCCCTTATAAAAATTATCATACTAATAAAAATCATAAAAATTCTATATAAGAAACTCCAACATTAGTAGTACTATACATTTTAGACAAGTTTTTAACATATTAGCCTCCTATATAAGAAATAACAATAAGTTGTCTATCAGATTATAGTTCTAGAAAGTATTACTTTATTGGATAAGATTTAAAACAAGTGAATGCCATCACATTAAATTGATAGGTTAAAATATTCTTCAAATTCTCTAATTTTATTAAGAATTAAAAAAAGTTCTATATTAGATAGTCACATAGTTTCTCTATTTTAGTTGGGTGAGATATAAATAAATACCTCTTGAATTATTTGTTGATCCATAAATCCTTAGATAGTATAGATAATTACTTATTTTAGTTATTTCTAGAACCTATCTTAATAATTAATAAAGGTTTCAATACTGATATAGGAATGAGCTAGCATGTTAAAAAAATAAAAATAAAAATAAAAATAAAAAATTTTAATTAAATAAAAATTTTTATATTATAAAGCTGGCTCAGTCCCCAGTTGGTCTTTTATTAAGCTTTTACTCAGATGTTACATTGTACTATCTATTTCAAGGCTAGCTAGAAATCAGA
>CAJVPT010000891.1:0-24977 GCA_910592055.1 Acaulospora colombiana | reverse complement strand
TTTTGTATGAAGACGAGTTAGTCACTTTGTGAAAGTTTGTAAAATATTGTAAATTCATTTTCAATTTTTCAATAAAGACATGCCATTGTGGCATGATTATGAGTTAAAAAAAAAAAAAAAGTAAAATTTTATATAATTAATAAATAAATAATATGCGATACTTTTGTTCAGGTAATGTATATCCTTCTTGAAATTTTTTCTTATTTTATAACAAAGCTTACCTATTATACTCTATATAATTGTCAGTAAAGTTTTGAGTTATGCTTTGAGGTAATTTTTCAAGGAAGGTTTCATTCTTTTCTATATATCTACAAATAATATTGAAAAGACTTCTATCAAATCATTGAATCTTGTTTAACTATTTACTTGTCCAATTATTGATTATAGAATAAACTTCTTCTTTGTCTTTGATTTCTTTATAGATATAGTAGTTGATCTTTTCTTTTGCTTTTCTCTATATATCTTTTTTAATTTCTTTGATAACTATATATTTGAACAAGTGTTCTAATATTTTTTCTTGAAGTTTATATACTGGACAAATTGTTATGATATAAATATCTAATTTTCTTTTCTTCAGTATCTATAGTATTAGAAATTCATTATGAATTAAATTAGTTAAGAAGCTTTTGTCTTTATTATCTTTAAAAGAGATATCAAAGGTATTGGATGGGTTAAACTGATTCCAGAAGGTTATCCAATCTATGATTTTGTCATTTTGAATTTAAAGTTCTTGAATTTTTTATGTATTGTTCAATCTTTTTCCATATTTTTTCTATTGAATGTTTTGATGAATTTCCTAATACTAATCTCTATTGTGTATTTCCTCCATGTGACTATTGTAAAAACTGTTTCTAATTCTGGTAGTTGGTATCAGATTATTAGATTTTCATGTCTAGCTTGTTTGATTAATAGATCTACTTGATTATTGAACTTTTTAATTCCATAGGTTTTGATTTTTATAATTTTTATAATGAAATCTTTCTTTTTAACTAGGTCTTTAATTTTACTTCATAATGGCCAATTAGTAGTTTTTGTCCATTTTCTTATTAATATCTTCATTTGTAAACTGATAAACTTCTATGTCTTAACTGCAATATTACAATCAAAAAAGATTGAGACTGTTATGTTTTGGAGAGCTATATACTGTATATTGTAGTTAGAATGGTCAGTATTTTTGTTCTACTTATCGATAGTCATATTAACACTTCTGCTAAGAATTGCCTCATAACTTTTGTTATTTTCTACTAGAACCCATTTCAAGTCTACTATTTTTTTGTTCCTTTTTTATAAAGGCCATCTGTATAGAAAATAAACTTATTGATTATATATCTTCTATTATATTTCAGAATATTTATAAGTTTATTTATATATTATTCTGATCAAATGGCTTGTCTATTAATATGACTTCCCAATTTTCTATCTGGATTTTCACTTTAGATCTAGATATTAGTGAAGTTATTACTTGTTGTCTTGTAGCTATTAGCCAATCTATGGAGTTGCTTGATAGGAGAACTTGTTTTTCTTTTCTCAAATTTTCATATTTGTTTAATTGTAAAAGAAGATGAACTTGTGATATGTTTACTTCTATTATTTAGGATGATCTATTTGATTGAAGTAGAATATGGTTCCTAGTAAAATTGTATATTAACTAATATAGAGCAAACTAGATTTTGTTGTTCATAAATAATGTCTTTCCCAATATATTAGTTGGAGAACTAAAGCAGGTTATCCAATATATTTTTTTTCTATTTATATATATGGAAAAAGCTTCAGTTTGGATATTGTAGCCTGTTCAGTCTAGTCTATATTAATAATTTCCTTAAGAGATCATGCTTCTCTATTACTTTTTTATAGACTTTTTTGTACTAAGAGAAGACAGTATCTTTGTATTTGTTGAAAAGAATTTGAATTGCTCTCTATTACTTTAGTGCTATCATAGTTGTATTGATGATTTGATCTAGAAACATGATCTTGTACTTACAAAGTAATGGAATGATTTTCTCATATTCTCTATTATTTTGTAGTATTGACTTAATAAATAAGATATCTCCCTAATAATTAAAGGTTTTCTTCCATCTCTAGCTTTGAAAGGTGATTTATAGGTCTTTAACCAGGGCCAATGTTGCCATTGTCAGGTTTTCTTTAATTATCTTGTATAAGTCTACAGGATTATTTAAGATATTTCCAGATTCTCAACTTTTAATCTAGCTCTGTTTTAATCAGATTATAATAGTCAAACTAAAGATCTCACTATTGTTAAGTTGGCAAAATAGTACTGATATATGGCTTTTCAATTGTATTTCCCAAACATTTTTAAGACCATATATTTTTTTGTTATGGATGCAACTATTCGATATTCTTCTATGGATTAATACTTTGTTTTTAAAAACCTTTCTGAATATGGCTGTGAATTTATCACATGTCTTCTTATTAAGGTGTATATATTGTATTCTATATTCTATTTTTGGGATCAGCACTCTATTAATAATATATTGTAATGAGCATGTTTTTCTGTTAACTTCTTTCTAGATATTGCCTAAACTACTATACTAATTTCTGATTTTGTTAGACTAACTATATCCTAATTTTTCTGTTTTGGTTTTAATTAGATACCAAGAAATCTGACCTAATCCTTATTATCAATTTTATTAACCATAATATCTTTTGTTCCAGTTTAAATCCTTTCAGAATCTTGAGAATTTCGATTGATAATAAGAAAGATTGACTTTGTTGCATTAATTTATAAGTTATTTGTTATATAGTACTTTTTTGCTTCTTTCAAAATACTTTCCAACTTTTTTTTGGATTTGGCAATCCATGTTATATTATCCATGTAAGTTATCACTGCCTATCTTAGGAAGAGTTGAGTTTGTGAAAATTGGGTAACCATTTTTCTTGCATAGTATAATCCAGATCAGTATGATTTTGGGTTTTATATAACAGTGGGTCATAAAAAATTCTTCATAACAGTGAAAAAATTATTCTTCTTAATCTATACCATCTCTTACAACTATTGGATTAAAAAGTCTATTGGAAAGAATAATTCTACAACTTTTGTCTTTGAAAAGATCTATTATAATTCTCTTAATAGTTATAGAAATTCAAATCCAATTTATAACTTTTTCAAGTATGAAGAGGGATATTGTGTCATATATCTTAGCAGTATCTTGAAAGAGAATCTATAGTTCTTTTTCTTTTTCTTTAGCTTCCTCATATATACTATTTAATAGGTGGATAGGTTCTATTGTATTTTCTCCTGGTAAGCCAACAAAGTTTGGATCTTTAAAGATTTTGTGTTGTTTACATATTCTTGATAGATGATTAGTGAGGATTTTGGTGAAATATTTTTGGACTGTTTTAGAAAAACAATGGATCTGGTGTTGCTCAATTGATATTTCCAAGGCTTGGATTTAGAAATAAAATAGATATTACTACTTTTTATTTTTTAGATATCTGCCTAGTCTTTAAAACTTTATTGAATAACAAGCATAAGCCCCCTTTTTTTTTAATACCTAAGTACTTAAGCATTTCATAACTGATATACTGTATAAGGAACCAACTGGCTTATTGTTTGGGAGGTGTTGCAAAATAACTTCGAGCTTCTCTATTTTAATTTTCTCTGTTAGTAATAAATATCATATTGGATTGATCTACTCTTTAGGTTGGTATTCTTTTTTTCAAGAAGGATCCAAGCTTTCAAAGTTGATATTCCTTTATTTAAAAGCTTCTTTATGGTAGTCCTTAACCTTGCTTTTGATAGTTTGTAAATTAGTAGCTATGTATTCTATCCTCTCTTTATTCTTGATTAATACTCAATCTAATATGATTCTTGGTTTTTTATGGTTCAGGATTGAGTTCAGTATTTATTTTTAATTGAACTTGAGATCTTCACACCTGCTTTCTAAGGCTTCTTTAATTTGGTTTCTGATATAGAAACTTTCTTTCTTTTTATATACCATTTTTAGACTATACTATATTTCAGTAATCTTTAATAATAGCTCTGAAATTTTTTTTTATAACCAGGAAGGAACTATTTTTTATTTAATAGATTTATTGAACTTTTTTAGTTTCTGGATGGTTTTTTAAATATTTGTTAAGATTCTTATATCTCAGTTGGCTTATATTTTCTTCAAAAGAAAGTAAATCTTGTTGACTTTTTTATAAGCTTTAAAGTCTTTCTTTGGAATTGCTAATTTAGACTTCGTTTCTTTCTTTATATTAGAAGTAGAGTAGATCTTTTTCTTTTTAAGATGTTTGTAAGCACTCTTGATAATTGTTGACTTGAAATCATGTCAAGCCTTTTCAAGTTCTTGGGGACTATTCTTTACTCTTGATTAGAAAGGTTGTGAATCAGTTTCTGAAAATTTGTTTTCTATTCAGAATTTAAATTTCTTCTATTATTCTACTATATAATTTACTGTATCAGATATTTTCTTTTCTTTTGTTCTATATTGCTCTTATACTTAATTCTTGAGCAGATTGTTTGTTATCATTCTTGTTAGTAATAAAATATAATCATTATTTGACAATATTTCTATGGGATGTTTTTAAATTCATATATATTATTTAAATTAATTTCTGGTGATAATCAGATATAGTCAATTCTACTGTAAGATGTATTGTTTGCCTATATAAAGATAGTATTTTCTTCTTCACAAGAGTTCTGGACATCTATATAGTTCCAGTCTTCTAGAAAGTTAAAAAGATTTATTTCAACTTTTTTGTATCTTGGTATTCTTTTATTAGTAGGTGGCTGATCTGTTATTGAATTGATAACTGTATTGAAATCTTCCCTAATTATAACTTTGAAGTAATTTCTCTGCTTATCTAGAATTTTGTTTTGAAGAAGCTGTTATAGCCATCTACTAACAGTTTTCTCTGATGGCAGATATACTTAATAGATACAAAGCTTGTATCTTATTTATAGAAAGTTGGCTCCTATTATATAGTCTTCTATTTTTTTAATAGATTCCCACTTTTTCTCAATGTTTCTATTAATGAAGAGTCCCACTTCAGATCATCTGGATTTCTTATTATTGCTATTGTGAAAAAACTTATATATTTGTTGTGAGGTAAAAATGAATTTTGCTGTTTCATTTGTTAGCTTGGTTTTACAGATACCTAGAATATTTATATTGAGTTCTTGTATAAGTTTATATAACTTTTATTGATTCAGGCTAATATTAATTTCTCTAATATCATGTATTCTGATTGAGATGATATTAGTTAATATAAAGTTATCTATAGTATACTTTTTATATAGTGGATGCTTCTTTTCAATTTTATTACTAATGCTTTTTTTAATTGTATTAATGAAGTTATCTAGTAATATATCATATATTATATCAGGAAGGGTTATGTTGATATTTGCTATTTTTTTCGGAATTGCATCTTTTTTCCAGAATAAGCTTGTTTTCTCTTGTGAATCAGATTCTTTTTTGGTATATTTTGATTGAACTAGTATTAATTTCAAAAATAATTATTCTATCACCTTCCTTTTACTCTATTTTGATTACCTGTTTTTTTCTCAATTTGATTTATTCTATATTTAATCATTTGAGATTATTTGAAATCTGGTAAAGGGGTTTTGATCATTTTCACTTTCAGGATAGAGACTTTCAGATCTATTGTATGAACTTTTTCTTCTATTATAATAATTGATTGATTTCCTATTACTATCAGTTTCAAAGTATTTGAGAGTCTCTATTGTTCCAATGATATATTTGTTGCCTCAAGTATTATATCTTTTTCTTTTCTTTCTTCTTTCTAAGTTTGTCCTTTTCTTGGTATTACTTTCTATTTCTGAGTCTTTCTCAGATAATATATATCAACTTACCTTGATATTGATTTTAATATTAGTTTGACCTAGTTGTCTTGAGTACAATTTAGTCTGTATTGCTTAAAAGTAAATGTTTTCTTTATTATTATTATTGTTTTCAGTTTGTGTCTCTTTATTGTTTTGTATTGTTTCTTTCCCAAAGTATTCTTTAGTTCTCTAGCTGAGTTTGTAATATATATAAATATATATTGTCTCAAAGCCTTGTATAAATCTTTTGCTATTGCAAAACAAACTACTGCATATCCTCTTCTTTTTAAAGTAAATGGATTTCTTAGTATATAACATGCTTTGGCTCTTGTATATTGTATTGTTCTTGCTATAAGACTTATAAAGGTATTATAAATTCCATACAATTGTAGAGACTGGCTGTTACACTTTTTAAGAATGGCATCAACTTTGTGATTATCTAATTTATATTGGGTGAAAATTGCTCTAAAGGTATAGTATCTATTTTACATGGATGAATCATCTATTCTTCAAGTCTTGTTGATTTGGATTGAGTTATACCTTGATTCTTCTTTGAGAGTAAGAGTAGTTGTAAATATGAATACTTAAGACCCTTACATATCTCTGTAAGGTGATCTTAATTTCTTGATAAGTATGACTGCAGTCAAGCTTAATTAATATGTCAATCACTGTCTTATTTTTTTCTTTTGCTATCTCTTGTTTGAAGAACTTCTTTTCTAGTGGTGAGTATGAGGTTTCCCATTTTTCTGTTTGTATAAAAATTAAGATGAAGTTTTCTTTTTCTTTTTTATCAATCTTTTCTATATATTGTAAAGCATTTTTAACTTCTTCAAAGGTAAAAGTTGACCAGGTATTACTATTGAGAAAGTCTTTTCTGAATGGTAATATGTCTTTGGATAAACTTTTTTTTTTTTTAATGGGTTAATGAAGCCAATTTATTACTATAAAGTCACAAAAGTACTGTAAATACAATTTACATAATACTATACTCTGTACTCTATCCAACTTATATATATTTCTTATATATGAACCTTACAATTTATTAAGTGATAAATCTATTTTTGTAACAAGTAGTCCTAGAGTCACTATCAATACCTACATGGCTTATTGCTGAAAGAAGCCCTACTACCCATCTTCCTATGTCTGTACTCCTTTCCAATATTATTTTACCTTTGGATTAAGGTACAGGACTTTCTTTTTGTATCTTATCCTACTTGATATTCTTTTTATAATACCTATTACAATATACCTATAAGTACCTGTATGGAATCTTAGATATCATCTTGTCTTGTCAAAAATCCTTTTTATATGACTTATTATAACCTGCCTATAAAGAGATCACATGGAATCTTGAACAGATCTCAATTGATAGAGACTCTTCTCTAACTAACATATCTAAGTTTCATTAATATATAGTTTTTACAGCTGACAGATTTTTAACCTATATACAAGAGCTTTTAGAACCTGTCTTGTGATAAGGTGGTTTTAGCACTAAAAATGACTGAAGCATCTTATAATCTTTGGATACCTTGTAATTGGATGGGATCTTGGCCAGAGATAGTTAAATCATCATAATGGAATAGATAGGATCTTCTTGTATTATTTAGGGCTTAGGTAATACTACCTCACAGTGGTGTTGAACTTGAAAACAGTAACTAATAACCTGGAAACACTACCACATTACTATGACCTATAGATCTCTTTGGATAGACTTAGAATATCTTGAAAATAAGCTATTTGTTCTTTTTTTGTATCTTCTTATATTCTAAAAATAAGAATTCCAATCTTAAATTCTTTTCTTTTAGTGATATTAAATGGATTTAGGCTAGATAGCTTGGATCTATTCCATGTATTGTAGGAGATTTGTTTTGTTATATTTTTTTCTTCAAATTTTTTATGAATATTTTCCATTTCAAGTTCTTTTTCAAGCTTTTTCTTCAGTTTTTTGTCACCCATTTCGATTTTAGTATTCTTTGAAATTTCAATCTCAATTGTTCAATGAACTTCCATGTTCTTATTTGGAAAGGTATTCTTATTTAAGGTTGAATTTTCTATTATGGACTTTGTAAACTTGCCCTTGGTCTGAAAAGTTTTAGGAATATAGGAAAGAAACTATTTGTGATAGTATTGTGTTTTAAGATGCATCCAACTTTTTCTTCCAAGAAGGATGTCATAAGATATTTTTCTTTTTTTTTTATCTTGTTTCTATAGATAAAGGATATGCTATTTGAAAACCTTAGCTTTAATGAATATAGTTGAATTTACATTTAGAATTTTTGCAAAAATACTATCAAGTATCGAATATTCTACTGGTTTTGATGTCTGATTGAACTTGTCTTATGTGGTGAGAATATTGAAGATAATTTGAATAACTCATATTTTTTTTTTCTAGTTATGCTTTTCAATTATTTTGACTATTGTATTGAAGATATAGAGTTCTCTCTTCTTTGCAATTTACATAATTTTCTATTTCTTTGTTATATTGGTCACATGTAAAGGAGGATAAATTGCTAATTTATTGTTTTGTTTATTTTCTTTATTTATTTATATTTAGCAAGGTTTGAAGGGTTGCTTGTTTATTGTCTTGTTTATTATCTTGTTTGTTGTCTTATTTGAAATATTGTTTATTTGAATATGTTGTTGATCCTTTTTGTTTTGATCCATTTGTTTACTGGAATGATTCTTGATCTTTTTTGTTGTAAAAGATGTACTGTTTGTTCATAGACTCTTGGTGAACCTTGCTATATTGTTTAGATACTAACTTATTTGACACATATATATTTGTGTAACTTGTTTTATTGTTTAGGCAGGTGTGTATAAAATTAGGATACTCTACTATTTAGTCCTTGAGAGCCTTTAATGTCCTTTTGGGCTTTATGAACTTTGAGTTTTTCTAATTTATTGGTAAGAACTACTGTTGATGAAGTTTCTTTTAATATCTAGAAAGGTGTAAGTTAATACTGACTTGGTTAGAAGCTTGAAAAGTTAATATTGAGCTCTCTAAAACTTACTGTGAATCAGCTTATAGATATGTTTTTCTTCTCTTATAAAGAAAAGTAAAGTAAAGCTGAGATGATATTGTACTGCTTGTATTTCTCTTAATTGATAGAGTATTTTTTGGAAAAGTAACTAAATATTATAGTTTGATGTTAATTTTCAGATCTTTAAAAAATAAAGTGTATTAGGCTGGCTTCTCTTTTTCAAGAAAATTATCAAAAAAGAAAATTTTTAAGGAAAAAAGAGATCAGTGGAATTTTTTAAATAAACTTTAACTATTTTTTTATTATATTATAAATTTATTATTATTATTATTATTATTATTATTTTAAATTCATAGTCAGGTCAATACTGTGTATTTATTAATCATTAATAAAACTAATTGAGATACATAGAGCAATTGCATTATGGCTAAACTAAAAGACTTGTACTGACACACTTGTTAATAACTTTCAATTCTCAAAAGAGTTTTAGTCTCTAAGTGCAATCTTGAAGACAATATTTCGCTCCAGACTAGGTTTTGAGTGAAGACCCTTCTAACTTACCTATTATTGTTAGCAGGTTATCACTGCTTATTATCCTTTAAGAAACTAAATTTAAGAAACTACAAAAGGAGAAAGAAAAAATAAAAGGAAGAGGAATATCTAAAAATGCACAATTGTATCCACAGTTTCTATTTAATATTTTTATATTATATTCAATTCTTGAAGCTACCTCTATACTCCTCAAGTTTACTCAGTAACTGTACTGTATATTTTTCATTTATATCTCCTGTTATTTATATCTATATATATGAACTACTCCTTATACTATATGTACATTAAATAAGCACTATGTATATCAACTATTCTTAGTATCTATATATATATAACTAGTTATATTGATGATATTATATATATAAGTGCTACCTTTTCAGAAAACTGTGTGATTCCTTTTTGATTATTTCTAGCACATTTTTTATTAAGAGTAGACTAGTTATTAGATCATCAAATTTTTTTTATCCTGAATCTAGTTTTTGATTTTTTGGAATAGTCAGTGGATTTCTTCTCCCACTAAGGTCTCCTGATGATATTAGTTATAGTAAGCACTGTATAGCTTAGCACATGATAGTCAGTAGTACCCTATCAGTCAATTAGATCTACTCTTCTTATTACCTTTTCTAACTTACCATTAGGAGTAATGTAATCAAGTCAGGATAATCTTAGCCGATTTTAAAGCTTGATCTTCAGATTATAATTTTTATATAGACCGTGTCACAAGTAATATTCAGTTCCCTTCTAATTATTATATAGTCATATACAGAAACATTGGAAATCTTTTCTTTACTTGGTTAAGTCAACAGATATAAGTTCTATCAAACTTCATATATTGTCTCCTAGAGAATCCAAACTTGCATCTTATGATTTGATCTATAGAGTACTAATCACTGTACTATTGATCCATAGGTCTATTATAAATTTATTATTATATTTATAAATTATAAATAATATAAACTATAATATAATTTTTTTTTTTTTTAATTACCAGCTCAGCTATGTTTATTAATGATAATAGAATAAAATTCAAAATATATTAAAATTATTATAACTATTAAAAGTGCTATTAAACTTCCTAAAATCTAACAGTTTACCAATATATATATTGCTACTCCAAACCTAAGAAGACTAATCTAAAATTACTTTTAAACTAGTACAAGAATATAAAGAAAAAAAAACACTAGAGCATTATCAGATAAAGACCTAAATTTTCTCTACTACTGACCATACACTGGATTTATATCAAGGAGAAGTCAACATCTACAGATTATCCACTAGAGTACTATTTATCATTATCTTTGAAAGAAAGAGGGGAGGAACTTCTTCTACATCTTCTTCTTTTCAAACGGAAGGGAAATAGTTTCAGAGACCAGCTTTATTAATACTATCTTATCTGAAAGTCTACCTAGGGGACTACTTATTCAAAGATCAGATGGGACCTGCAGTCAAAAGGTACCTTAAAACCTGTGAAGAGGTTAATGATTCAATTCTAAAAATAATTATTTAAAAAGGTGCAACTCTTCCAAAGTCAGGCTAAGTTTTTAGGGAATTTTTCAATCTGGCAATAGTTTTTAACACATACTTTCACTAGAAGTAAGATTGATGGGTACTACTGGTGGTTAAAGTGGCCATATTTGAGACCAATGCTTTTATTTGGTAAATTTTATTATACTTTTGACCCTTGTAGGGTATAGAATTATACATCCATGCATTATGCTCAGTATTAGTACAGTATATTTATATGCTTCTCTCATATATTACTCTATAATATTCTGTATATGTTAAATAAGTACTATATATATTAACTATTCTTAGCAACCTATCTATATTAGCTAATTTATAGACCTATGGGTCGATAGCACAGTGGTAGTGCTCCCAGGTCGCAATCACAAGGTCCAGAGTTCAATATCACATGAGGACAAAGTGAAATTTCAGCCATAAGGTAGTATGAAGATCTTATCCCCCCATGATAATGATTATGTGCTCCACAAGGCAATAAGGAGAACCCGTATGTTCATCATATCTACAGTAAGAATGACAAATCAACACAAGGTTCTATGGAAGGTTAGCATGAGTAACACAAGGCCTCCAAAACACAAACCGATCTCAGGTACCGAACAGGAAAAAGTGAAGAAGGATCCTACTCACTTATCGCAGCTATAACAGAATAAGACATATACAAGGTTCCATGAATATGACCAAAATAGGTGGTACAAGGTTCCAGAAACACAAACAAGATTGTTCCTCAAATGGGAAAAAAAGAAGGATCCGATCACCCATAGAGCTGTCTATAATAGGCCCATAACAAGCAGAACAGGTTCCAATTTTCAAGACAACCAATCGAGGGATCACATGTCCTTTATACAAAACTAGTACTCCAATCAAGTAATTTGACAGCACAAGAAATACAACAAGCCTCCAGAAAAAATTTAAAGCACTAACGGAGCCAATAGGATTCCGTATAAGAGATCCCAACATCGGTGATGCTGGATATCTTAGGTGAGTTCCTGACATGTTAGCTCCCCCACAAGGGGATAGCAACAGAGTCATCCGGTGGACTATGGTCCTAGGAAGTGCCATTTCCAAACATTCGAGGTAATAGGTAGAATCACTTCATTAGATTGTAAGTATAAAAGAATCCCCAAATCCTTAGTTGAGTTAGAATTAAGAAAAAGTCATACACTAGACGGTCACATAGTTATTCAATCCTGGTTGGGTGAGACGTAAATAGATGCCCTCTTGTACTATTCATTGATCTGTAAATTCTTAAACAGTATTAGTAATTACTCATCCCAGTTGTTCCTAGGACTTATCTGGACATTAATAAAGTTTCAGAACTGGCGCAGGAATGAGCTAGCCTTTAAAAAAAAAAAAAAAATATTAGCTAGTTTATATAAATTATACTATATGTATAAGTACTATCTTATCAGAAAGCACTATAATTTCTTCTTGATTTCTTTCTAGCTCAATTTTATTAAAAGTAGGCTAGTTATTAGAATATTAAATTTTTTTTTATTTTGGATCCAATATTTTGGTTCTTCAGAATGATCCATAAGTTTCTCCTCTCACCAAGACCTTCCTATAGTTAAGACAGAGCCCCCTTTTTCATTGTCCAGTGCTTGCAACATCTTCAGAGACACTTTACCAATCAATTGGATCTGCTCTTCTTATTGCTTTGAAGCAATATTACCAATTCAAAATAGTTTTAGTTTTGATTTTAAGGATTGATTCAATCACGATCTTCATATAAACCATCTACTTGATTAACAGGTTTTCTCTCTAATATTTAGTAGCTATATTCAGAAACATCAGATATATACAGTTAAGTCAATAAATGAGTTCACACTGAGATTTGAACTCGTATCTTATGATTTAACCTATAGAGTGTTAACCACTACACTATGAACCTGTAGATCATAAACTATAATATAATATATAATTTATAATTTATTTTTTTATTTATTTATTTATTTTTTTTTTGTATATTTATAGCCAGACTAGATTGTGAGTTTATTAATCAATTGAAAACATAAGTATATTTTCATTCGAGCAATATAATACATACTACGATTTAACTATTATTCTAATCTAACTAACTTATCATAAGTATAATAGTCTTTAAGTTCAACCTTGGGAACAATATTTCACTCTGCAATGTCTTTGGGTAAAGACTCTCCTAGTTCACTGTATTATTACTAGCAGGTTATTACTGCTGTATATTAATTCAAGCCACTGGAATCAGGAAACTACAAAAGGATGGATTGAAAAAAAGAAATAGAAGATATCTAAAAATGTCTAAATAAACAACAAGAAAAGTAAAAATAAAAATTGAAAAAAATATTTCCAGTTTCCTTCAAAGATCTACTTCTTAAGACCTCTTTTCAATATAAAATATTCGATTGAAATATTCTTTCTTTTCTTGACTGTCTGAGAAACTTATCCATTTTTGATATTGATTTTCTTCTCATATACTATCTGAGGAAACTTATTGTCTAGTGAGAGCCTTTACTTTCAGAATATACTTTGTTTCAACCTTCTTTGGGCAGTAATTTTTTATCTATCTACAGTAAACAAGTGACTTATGGTGGACCCCAGATTCTTATGTGACTTAGTAAAAACTGGAACGTATTGTTTTAGTATAATATCTTCTGGCAGCCATGCTTAGTTAAAAGAATTTTACTAGTGTATATCTTATATTGCCCAAAATAATCATTTCTTAAAGCTATTTTTGCTTCATAATAGTGAAAGGATACAAGAAGAGCAATAAAGATCCTCGCTGATTGCGATATCATTCAACAACTTATGGGAAAATATATTTTCAACTGTAACCAAAGAGTTGGAGCTTAGCATAGACTAGAGACCATTTGGTCTTATTGCCTGACCAGAATAAAAAGAAGACCTTGGTCTTGAACTTTACTTGACCAAAATAATAGGAGAAAAAGATCTCAGCTTGAACAAATAGCAGTTTTTTTACTGCCTGGGAACTTGTTGCTCGTATTTTATTGATCACATAGTACTTGATCTGTAGGTTAATCCAATTGGAGGAGTGGGTGGACATGAGATATTAATCAACTCTTTCTATTACTAATGATATTATCGAAATATATAAAATAATCAATAGAAGCTTGTTTACATTCAGTTACTAATGTATTTCGTGTTAAACAATCAAATGCCAGATGACATTGTGCTATCAAAAATTTAGGATCAAACTGAGATCAGCAAAATTTCCCAAGAAAACTATGAAAAACAGTAGACATTTTAAAAGGGTATAAGATAGTATGTGAGAAGGTGAATAATTAGCCTTTTCCTATCAACAGAACCTCTATTTTTTGTCTCGTTTAACTCTGTAAGGTGATACTCCACTTGTTTGTTTTTTTACTTCCTAGAATCTTCTTGTCCTTAGTAAAGGAAATACATACTTGAGTCTTTTCAGGCCACTAGAGGCTCAAGTTTTTATTCAAAGAAGTTTATAAACAAGTAAGGGAGAATCAGAAAGATACATGAAGACAAGCTTCAAGTTGTTTTAATGAAAGTATGAAGACTTTATTAGCAAAGAAGTATAAAACTTCTTGCGAACATCTTTTTTATGCATGGTCAAAGGATTAGTGGAAAGAGTTTTTTTTAAATCGCAATTTTTTATATTTAATATATAATTTATTTATTATTATTATTATTTTTAATTCATAATAATGTTATAATGGCATGTCTTTATTGGAATATTAAAAGATATATATATTTGCAAACTTTTATAAAGAGATTAACTTATCAGTGTATATTATTAATATAAGAATTACACTACTTAAAAAATATAAAAAGTTTATTAAACTAGTTCAGACTAAATAAAACTAAGTCTAAACTAGGTATTCTAAATGAATTTAGAGAATAATATTATACTTCTTCAGTAATTTGATTAAGATTTCTAATTAATAGAATTACTAAAGTATAATATTAGAAAAAAAGAAAAAAAAAATATGATTTAAAGTTCTTTAAAAAATTTTTACTCTATTTTATAGTTTTCTTTCAAAGAGGTTTGTCTAATTGGAATATTATTTAAGTATTATAACTTTTGAGGAATTTAATTATTTCTAAAAATAACTTCAAAAAATATTTGAGAAACTTATTTTTTATCAATATATGAATTCACTTAATACTACTGGAACTAATAATATATTATAAAAAAAGTTTACTTAACTGAAATAAAGAAATCTTTTCAAAAACTTTATCTGATCAAAATAAAAGCTTGAAGATCTCAACTTTTATTCAAAAAAATCTTTTTATCATTAAAGAAACTTAATGAGAAATAGAAGTTGATTTTTTTTTTACTTATTACTCATCTTTCAGTATTATAATTGTTTTCTGAAGGTTAAGTATATATAATTGGAGAGAATTCTTTTTTTAGTACTTTCTTTTCTATATTATCAATAATATGTTAAGATATGTGAGTGTAATCAATAGGTAAAGATAGGTCCTTAAAAGGAGAGGCAAAGACAAAAATCAAATATCCTTTATTAGAAAATATTAAAATTTCTAAATTAATAATTATAAAAAAACTATTTACAATTGTTTTTTATTATCCAAATCATTAATTTATAGTATTTATTGTCTTTTGTTCTTACTAATTAAGGAGCTATAAATTTTGTTTTTTAAAAAAAATATAAATAATCTATAAAATTTTATATATTAAATATTTTAGGGATCTATTATTATCAATAGAAACTTGTTTATATTTCAAAAACCAATATATTTTATATTAAAAATTACCTTTGATAAGGATTTGGGTTATTCAAAATTCAAGGTCAAATAGAGATAAGCAAAATTTTCCAGAAAACCATAAAAGTAAAAGCTTTAAGAAGATCAAGACAATAAAAAAAAAAGAAAATAAGTCTTTTTACTATAGAAAACCTCCATAAATTTTTTGCTTCAAAGATTAAAAACATCTTTAAGTACTTTACAATCAGTTTTTCTTCCTTTGAAAACTTTCTTACTGTTATTATCAAAGGTATTACTTGATTTTTCTTGATAACTAGAAGTTAGGTTTTTGAGTAAAGAGATTTATAAATAATAAAGAAAGAGTAAAATAATTCTTGAAATTATATTTCAAGCTATTGTAAAGAAAGTGTTTTAACTTTATTAGTAAGAAAGTATAAAAACTTCTTGTAAATATTATTTAGTATATAGTTAAGTGATCAACAAAAAGAGTTTTTGAAGTTAAAATATATGTAATTTATATTATTATAAATTTTTTTTTAACCTAGTAAAGCCCTACTATTGAGTTTTTATTTATTCATTAGTATAGGCTTATATATGTAAATTAAATTATAAATTTGTATATTTATGAAAAAAAAAAATACCATAACTCAGTATTCTATAACTAAAAATTCAATGATTTGTTGCAGTGCATCTTTATAGATACTAATATGTCAGAACTTTATTAACATTGATATTTATAGAAAAGAAAAAAAAAGAAAATTAGCTATTATTTAAGATATTTTCTAATAAGATTTATTGGTTTTATATATAGTAGAGGACAAAAAAAATTAAAATGTTTATTATAATATAAAATTTGGTTTTTAAAAAATATAAAAAAATATTAATATAAATATTTTAGTTTTATAAAATAATTTTTAATTTTTTTTTTAAATTTTATATATTAATTCATATAAATATTATAAGTTATATATAAAATTTGTATATAATATAAAAATTTTTAATTAAAATATAAAATAATAATAATAATAATAATTACAAAATAATCTTAAGTAAAATTAATTTTTAGGTATTTAAGTATTTATATTTAAAGTTTAATTTAATTTAAATAATTCTTTATTAAGTTGAATATATTTAAAAAAAGACAATTTTTTTCGTCCCCTATTGTATATTTCTTTAAATTCTTTTTTAAATATTTTTTTAAATTTATTTGTATCTGCTCTGATTTTAAATTTGTTTTGAAGCTTTTAATATTTATATGATTAGTGAATCTAAACTTTATATTACTATGGTTTGCTTTCTTGTTTTAATCTTGATTTGCTTCTTTTGATGTTTAAGTCTTTTGTTTATATATTGACTTTTTTTTTAATTAATTGTAATATTATATTTGAGTTTCTACATTTTTCACTTTATTTTTTAAAATTTGTGAGTAACTAATCTAATTGTTTTCAGTACTTTTTTTCTATCATTAATTATAATTTTAACCATTTAAAGTATTTTATGTATAATAGTTTCTCTGATTATATCTTTTCATTTTATTTTGTATTAAGGTTTTATGAATTTCTATATTTCTGTATTATTTGTATTCTCTTTTATTTATTTTGGATTAATTCAATTTATTTGTCTTTAGCTTTTATTATATTTTTCTCTTTAAAGATTTGGATATAGTTTTTCTGAAGTTTGAAGTGAACAATGATAGCTTATATACAAATAACCAATTAAATAAAGTTAGACTAATAATTTTTTGTATTTATACTATTTTTAAGTATTAATTTTAATTAGTAATTAAGAAAAGGATATAAATAATTAAAGGTGTACAGTCCTTTTATAATAAAACTCTTTCCGCTGATCCTCTGACCACACACAAAAAAGATGTTCGCAAGAAGTTTTATACTTCTATACTAATAAAGTCTTACTACTTTCTTTAAACCATTTCAAAGAGTCCCTTCATAACTCTCTCACCTTTTTCTTTCCTCTTGTTTACAATCGCCTTTGAATAAACTGGACTCTTGTGGCCTATAAAGTCCAGCTCCTACCTTTATTACCTATACCAAGAAAGTTTCTAAGGAAGAAGAACTGATATTGAAGTATCCCTTACCTTTCAGCTATGATGGAGATAACAGAGATTTCTGACTACAGTTAAAGGACTCATTTTTCTTTCCTTTGACTGTTGATTCCTGGCCTCTCAGAGCTACCTTTTTCATGGCTTTCTGGGGAATTTTGGCTATCTCAGTTTGACCCTAAAATTTCGGGTAGCATGGATCTCACCAACTCTGATTGGCTAGCACGAAACACGTCAGACAAAATTGATAAACAAGCTTCTATTGGTCATCTCACGTGTTTGAATGCATTTCCTCAGCTCCATAAGAACCTGGGGTTCACCATAAGTCATTTCCTGATACGCGGATGGATATAGGACATGCTCCCTCCCACATCAGTCGAAATTCAGATTAAAGAGTCCACTCAATCATGGAAAAGGTTACAAGATACTTCAATCATTTTTGGCATTGAAGTCACCTATGTTTGGTAGCCAAATAGGTTCTCGTAGCTCTTGCAGATAGGTAAAGATCTACTCTTTTCTTTTAAATAAAAACAAACAAGGTGAACAGGAAGTTTTTCCTAACTGGCAGGTTTTTTGCTCCTGATCCATAGTTTGTGGGAGGATCACAAACTGAAGAACAACATTAAGAATTTCAACATGACTCCCTCTCCAGCACGGCCTTCTATGGTCGCTAGTGGTACCCATCAATCTTACTCCTAGTGAGAGTACTCGAATGGAAATGTTTGCCAGATTGATAGATCCCTTAAAGACTTAGCCTGACTTTGAAAAATTTGTGCCTTTTTAAATAAGCAGCATATACTTGAAGCTGGTATTATTTTTAGGACTAGGTTGACAACCCCTCCATAGGTTTCAAGGTATCCTTCTAGACGCAGGTTCCATCCGATTCTTTGAATAAGTAATCCCCTAGGCAGAACATAGAGTTCTGAAACCATTCCCCACCCCGCTCAAGAAAGACAACCCCTTTTCCTCTCCCTTTCGAAGATTTAAACACCGTACTTCAGCAAATAATTTGTAAATATTGGTTTTATTTTTGATGAAAGTCTCAGTGGACAGTTGGTAGACGAAAAAATTTTTAGGTCATCACCCGGCAACCACTTTTTTTTTTTTTTAGTTACACTTCTTTGATAAAAACTATAAGGAATACATTTACTAGCCCAGCCCAGGCAGGCTAGTTCCCTGTATATGTGAGGCAACAGACTACGGAGGTCCTCATAGGAGATCTGAATTAGGAGGAATCTTTGCATACAAATTTTTCAACATACATGTCAGTATCGTTACTAATTTGTAGTTAACTCTAAAGTAGATAATACATATGTAATATCAAGTTTAAAGTTAATAAAAAGCCAATTAAAGGTTGAGTCGATTTTCAAAAAAAAAAAAAAAATTAAAAGTGTACAGTTGCTTATTAAATAAAGATCTAAGAAAGTTAATAAATATTAAAATAATTTAAGGGATATATAGTAATTAAAAAAACAAAGACTTATTTATTTAAAGAAAGTGAATCTGATTTGGGAAATCTTATTAAAAGAAGATATATGATTATAGTTGGTGTTCTAAAAAGATATTTTTCAACAAATTATTTTATGCTGAATAATTATAATATTAATTTTTATTACTTATAGTTAAAGGATTTGTTAAAATATTTATTTTAATATTTAAAATCAATTCAAATATATTAATTTACTTATAAATAATATCAGAATGATTTATATTTCTACAATGTAACATTATCAAAAGGCTTGCTAAATTAGATATATAATTTGAAAGAGATTTCAAAATATGAACAAGAAAAAAATATAAAAATTAATAGTTAAATTCAAAAAATAAAAACTTATTGAATAAAAAAAATCATTAATATATTTAGAAGATAAGAAACAAGCTAAAAAAAGTGCATGAATAAGTGAAATTTAAGAAATAGTTAAAAAGTTAAAAGAAAAAAGCAAAAAATTACAAAAAATATTTGATAAGATAAAACTAATTGAAGCTAGTTTTTAAAAAAGTCAAGCCAAATCTTTAAAAAAAAGCAAGTGGAAGAGAAGAAAAAAGAGGAAGAGGAAGAGGAAAATAATGAATCATTTAATCAATTATTTAATCAATTGATTTTTTAAATTTTTTTAATTTTTTAATAAATTTCATAGAATTTGATAAACTTCCTAAATATTTATCAAATTTTAATATTGGATTTGTAATTTTTGTCTAATTTTTTGCAACAGTATACAATTTTTTTTGCTGAATTTTTTGCCATAGTATTAATTTTTTTGTTAAATTTTTTGATATAGTATGTAAAAAAATTTTTTTTGTTATAGTATGCAAATTTTTTGTATAGTATATCAAATTTTTTGTTAATATTTTTAATACTGAGTGATAGCAATCAAAAATGATTTGTCATAGAAAAATATACTGTACATTGATTTTTCTAATTTAAAATTTTCTAAAATTTTGCAAAAAAAAAAAAAAAGGTAGCATACTTTCGGGTATACGTTATAACATGTATTCGAATATTTTCCTTACCTCTTTTTTCAACGCCTAAATAAAATATCAGAAAGATCAATTGGTTTATCAAATCAATCTATGCAATGAAATATTATACCGCCGATAATGTAATCTTACAAAGAATTATTTATTTATGATTAATTTGCAAGGGAAAAATCTGCTTAGAAATATGAGGGGATTTTTTTTTCTTATTTTATGAATTAATGGTTATATAAGCTGCTTAATTCTTCTTCTATTGATTTACAATAAAAATTATTGAATAGAATAAGGCGATAGTAGTGATACGAGATTTCTTTACAATGAATAGTCTGTACTCGGATAAATAGAAAAAATATATATATATATATATATATATATATATACTGTATATAATATACTATATGGTGCATGTAATGAAAAAAAAAAAAAAAAACTCGAAATTTGTACAGATAGAAAAGTCAATAATTACAATGAAGTGAAAAATAAATAAATAAGTAAATAGAAATGCATTCACATACTGTACGTATAAACCTTTCAATGGTTGGCGACTTTCAAAATGATGTTTATTAAAGCACTCTAAATTCAGAGACAGAGGTCAGACTGTGGACTTAACTTTTTTTCTAAGAAATCATTATGAGAATTGCATCAATAAAATGTTAACATTAATCGCGAAACAATATGATCTTCTTGTCCCCCTTTTATTTGAATGATTAGAATAATAGGTGACGAATTATAGTGCACGCGGTTTTAGGAATCATTCATGAATCTCATAATCTAGTGAATTGAAAACCAGGCGGGAAGATGGCCGAGTGTAAGAACACGCCAGCGTAAGGCACCCAGCGGGAAAAAAGTTTCAGAGACCACCCGTCCAAGGAAATTTACAAATGCCCTATATTACGAAGTCATGCCTGCGATTGATTACGAATGACAATGAAATTAGTTATTGTTCGAGATTTTTTGCGGATCAAGAATTGTGAGCAAACTTACGACAATTGCGCATTGATGGGATGTGCATCGGAATGTTTGTGGATTTTGGAACACCGGAGGATATGATGCTCGCGTGGTGATTCGATTGAATGCTTATTCCGTTGCACAATGGTGGAGATTGAGTGCCGGGCGCACTGCAACTTGGCGACCAATTTGGTGTCCTTGGTCTTGATATAGATGAGGACTTCCTTCTTAGGTTGTGTGCTATCACCGGACTGCTTTGTGGTGATGAGGATAGGGAGCCTATTGAATTTATGAGTGAGTATGCACCGGAAGAAGGGGTGCTTGGCCGGGAGCCGTTTAACGAAGGCAAACTTGGAACCCTTGATGGGGTGACCATCCGCGTGGGACTGTTGGAAATGCTTGGAGATATTTGATGACCGTTGGAAGGTGTGGAGGGACGAGAGGGAATGAATACGCCCGACACGCTGGGCGCCCTTGAGCGACCAGGCATCCTTGATTGTGAGGCTGAGGATGTGGGTGTGGGCGTTGATACGGGTGTGGGTGCGGCGGTAGCGGTGGGTTTGGAGTTTTGCCGCATTGGGAATTTTGGTAATTGCGACATCGTAGGAATTTTGAGATTGATCGCCTTCGTGCAATCGGACTTCATGTTCTCAACTAACTTTAATATTCGTCCATATATGACCTCAGCCTCCCTATCATCGAATACTACATTCTCGGGTAATGATGTTAACGTATCGGAGACTTCTGAATTATTGTCCTCCTGCTCATCGGAACTTTCAAATGTATCCTTTTCATTGTCCTTTTCATCACCGCTCTCCGAGGTGAAGTCCACCTTTTCCGAAACATTTTCCTCTTTCGCACCAGGAACAGTATCCCTCTTCCTGGCACTCCCCATTTCCACTATCGTCTTTCGCAACTTATCGCACTCCTCATTCGACTCCTTTAAAGACACCTCCAACTCTGCCACACGTTTCTCCAGGGCGGCCGCTGCCGTCCGCAGCAAAGTATTCTCAAACTCTGCCACACGTTGTTCCAGAGTAGATATCCTCTTTAATTCTTTTTCGTCGGTCGGAGCGCAGTTATCGACGAGAGTGTTGTGAACCATTTTTTCTTTCTTTCTTTCTTTCTTTCTTTCTTTCTTTCTTTCTTTCTTTCTTTCTAGAACAATATATATATATGTATATGTATATACTGTATGTATTATTTATATTGGTAATTATTTGTAAGGTATTTACAGTAATTTATCAATATCTGGTGAATTTTCCGCGAAGGTCTACAACGCGGACGTTCGTTGCGTGCGAGCTTTTTATTGAAATTTAAGTGCGCTGCACAAAGGGAGGTTCCCCTTACTTGGTGTAGCTTTAAGCTCTTCTTTGTTTTTTGTTTCCGAAAAGGTCACATGAAATTTTGACCTAAAGTGGATATCGTTCTGCAGCACGAAAAGTATGCACCGTACTTCAATATCCAATCTTGTATAAAGCCACAGCCTCCCATTATTATGCACATACATATTTGTGAGTTGATAGTTGAGAGACGAACACCTTCCGCTCATTGCCCCGCATCATTTTCCCTTTCACCTATTATGAATATATATGTGCGTACGTATACAATCAAATATTTATTATTCATTTAGGTGCGTACGCACACGTACTGTATTTCGCACACATTTTATCATCAGATCCGTTAGAGAAAATCAGCATTTATCATTCAACATAATTTGGTGGACCTTAAACAGCAAACAGAAGCATAAACCGTAATCTTATGGATGTGGTGTACTATTAATCCATTATTGGTGTTATATTTGGTGTACCTCTTCTTCCTGTGTTCACCCTTAACTCTTCGGCGTGCCATTGTGTATAAATAAATAAATAAATAAAAAAGAAATGGGCACCTTAACCTCCTTTCCTCTTATGAATTAACCTGTCGCATCGACTTATCGATTTTTGATATTACTGGCCGAACATTATAGACCCATCTAACCATAAAAGAATTTGGATCTTGTATGACATATTAACCCCTTTCGGATTAAGGAAATGTCCGCTGACCTCCCAAATAAGTGATTAGCATGATTGTAGGAGATTTTTATATCTATACGTAATCGGTGTGATCTGGTGATAGATTCTGCGCTCGCATGTGCCCTTCTTGGCTGAATTGCGTAGGATTGACAAATTTTAAGGAAAGATTTGCTTCCACAAAATTCTACCTTCTCTTTTTCAAAAGAAAGAAAAAAAAAAATCACACATAAAAAATGCAACGGGTTCACGAATCTGAAGAACGTTCTGGACATACACCACCACCTCCTTACACATTGGTCGACCAGCTCACCGGTAATAATAACCAGGTAAGGCTTAAAAGTGTGCGGTGGCTTAGATAACGCGCGTTCTTTTTTTTTTTTTTTTTTTTTTTCTTTTTTCTTATTTGACCGGAGTTTTCGTTTCTCTCTCACGCGCAAACTTTAAATATCCGAAACATGTCTTTCAAGATCCCGCCACCACAACAACAATATCACTCTCAGAATCCTTACCCGGCCACCGCCGTTCCCCCCGGGGCGGATCTTCGTCTGGCGCAGAAACTTCAGGACGAAGAGTATGCTCAATTGATGGAGAACACCAACCAGTTCCAGGGTTCAACCTGCCATCGCACAGGTGAAACGTCTGCAGGGTGTTATAACCCAAGCGCGCCGCCTTTACCACCAATACCCGAAAATCATCAATATAATCATTATCCTTCATATCAGAACAACTTGAGTCACTGTCATCACCACAATCCATCGGTGATTTATGCTTCACCGAATCAACCGCCGTTGCCATATGTCCAACCGGGGCCTTATGCGAACGGCGTTGGTAGCTGCGAGGGGGGAGGAAACACCGGTTATTATGGAAGTTTGAATCATGGTTGTTGAGCATTAATATTTAATTTCTCGTTATCGATCCAGGTGCAATTTGTTTTGTATCAGATCATCACTAAATTATGATCATCGTTTTTTTTTTTTTAGGTTACTATTATTCAACGCAATCTCACCCATTTTATAACGCACAAGCTTCACATCAGCATGCTCCATACCGATCTGTGGAAGAGGAAGACAATTCACCCAACTGCTTAACCGGATTGTATGAACGTTTCATTTCTGTCATTTTGATTTTTGCGGTTATCAGTATTGCGACCATATGTTTAAATGGGTCTTTGTTGTGATGAGATGAACATTTAGTTTGACTGGATTCTGACGTTATTTCTCTTCCTTTTGCTCCATAGCGCCATTGCTTCCCTCTTGTGTTATTGCTGTTCGCTTCTCGAGGATTAAGGAACGTGCGAGTCCCGGAGACATCGTACTACCTTACATCATTGTTATCATTGTAGCTGTTCTGTACTTTAGAAATGATTTTCATGTCAAAAAAAAAAAAAAATAAATAAAATAATTAAATTAAAAATAAATTAAAAAATAGAATTATCTTAATGTCTCCCCCCTTGATCTCTTGGCTAAGAAAATAATTTCATTCCCTTCGTGTGTGCATAACATACAAGAATCTTCCGAGTCGAAGATCCGAAATTTTGATAGACAAATCAATGGCGTTATTCGAGCGATTTTTAAGGCTTTGTTTGTGTAGACATCTAACAAGCAGGATGATCGTCCTTCACACACCGTGAAGTATCGGATTATGTGCGTACGTAATGAATGCACTTTTTGTTTGGATATTCGCGATTTCACGTGATCCAATGGAATGGGGCTCCCGTGCATGTGTCGGCGTACACCGTACGATGGCTTTCATTATTGACCATGATTTATTGAGGTTCATATTGAGGTTATCGTTGATGTACTCAGAAAAAAAAAAAAAAAAAAAGAAAAATTGGGGCGATCGGAGTAATTGCACAGACGCTCGTAATCTTTTTTTGGGTATTTACGGCGGTTGTATTGTTTTGAATGCACAGTGCAGCTCACATCTTCGCT
>CAJVPT010000890.1:0-24980 GCA_910592055.1 Acaulospora colombiana | reverse complement strand
TTATTAAGAGAGCAAAATATCATCTCCTAAGTTGCATCTAGAGAAGATAAACTTCTAAAATGGGTGAGCTGTCATGTAAAAATCTTTGAAATTGTATAATATTTTAAATACACAATAAAGATAAGCCATATCAGCCTGACAGCAGATTAAAAAAAAAAAAAAAAGAATTAGCTTTAGTATTTTATTTAATATATACAGCCTATAAATATTTAATAAAGTACATATAACTAACCTGACAGAGAAAAAAAACAAACAAACAAAAAATAGAAGATTTGATATATTTTTAATAAAAATTTAAATAAATCAATCTAAAGAAAAATATCAAAAATTAAAAAAGAAACTAATATATTTAAATTATAAAAAATAAGCTAATAGCTATAAAACAATATTAATTTAATATATAGAATATACTAAAGACAGATTCATAAATAGTTTTAATCTCATAGATATGGAAATAATAGTATCTATAAAATAATATTTTTAAATAAAAGAAAAAAATCAGATATTTAAAATTTTTGATAAGAAAAAGAACATTTAAACAAAAAATAATTGATAAATATAATATACTAGAATAACTATAGATTTTAAAAATCAAATATTATATATAGCAGTTGAATAATAGAAGACTAAAATTATTAAAGAATATATTTAAAATGGATCCTATTAAAATAATTTAAAAAATATTCTAAGAAAAAATATAAAAACACAAGAAATATTAAAATTCTATTTAGATAGATTATTAATAAATTAGAAAAAAAATATAGTTATAATAAAAATAACATATACTGTATTCAGATAGATGATAAAGAATAAGAAAGTAAGTTTCAGACAAAAGTACAAGATTGATCATTTTTTATAAGAATAGAATCAACTACTATAGTTATAATTCTATTAGTAATATTAATAAAAAATTCAATTGAAATCTATATAAATAATCAAATATATATCTTTAAATAAAATAGCTTAGAAAAAAATAATTCAAAAATAATCTATAAAAAATAATTAAAAAAAAGAAATTAATTTTTTTGAGCCAGAATACAAAGTATTATTAAAATAAAAAACTTGAAATTGAAGTTAATTAAAATCAAAGCTTATTTCAATATTAATAAAAAATAAAATAGTAAATAAAATAATTAAAGAAGTATTAAATCTTTAAACAATTAGATAAAAAAATCTGAAGTTTGATAAAATTATTAAAAAGATTAAATATCAAAATATAATATTAGATAGCTTTATAAGACAATTTATAAAAAAAAAAAGAATAATAAAATAATAATATATTATTAGATATAACAAAATTGAACTAAGAACAAATTGAGCTTTCAAATAATAACTTATTAAATTTATTTATAAGATAGTATGTAAGAGACCAAATAAGAAACATATATAAAATATATTTTCAAAAGTTTACAAAAAAAAAGCTTCCTGATCAAACTGATTTATAACAAGCTATCTATATTGTTTAAACTAAAAATAAGAAAATCAAATCCATATAAAAATAATATTGTGTAGTATGCAAAAATCAAAAGAAAACATTAGAATATCTAGTAAAATATCAATTCTATAAAGATAAAATCAAAAAAACCCAAGTAAGGAAATAGAAATAACATAAAAAAATTCTATAAAGTAAAAAAAAATAATAAGAAAAAGCTCAAGAAGATTATAATAATATTTTTATAAAAAAATTAAAAATATAAATATAAATAATGAAATTCATAAGAAAAGTATTCAATGAAAATCAAAATATAATTAATTTTTTATAGAATTAGTTAAAAGAGATCTATTAATAAAAGTGAAGAAACTAAAATATAAAGAAAAAAAAATCGGAATCATAATTAAAAAATGAATATTTTGTTATCAAAAGAAAATCTTAAATCATTTTAAAAAAGAAATAAAAAAATATAAAATATAAAAGTATAATAATATAGAAGAAGATTTAAAAAATATTTTAAAAAGATAAAATAAAAAGTTTTATATAATAAAAAGAGTGAAAAGTATAAGAAAGAAATGAGTAATAATAAAAAAAGAATGTTTAATAAAGATTTTATTAAAATCATAATAATAGGAATCAAAAATAAAATAAAATAATTGAATTTTAAGCTTAGTCAGGATTATGGTTAATAATTTGCAGTAGTGAACTGTAAATAATAATATTAATAGTATAAGATTGTTAATTCAAATTTTAAATAAATAACAAATCACTTTTGAAGTTATATTTAAAATTTGAAGACAATCTAAGATGAATAAGTTAGTGATTTAACTTTAGTATATTATAATTAATATAGTTTACAATATGTTTAATAAAATATATATAACTAACCTAACAAAGGATTAAAAAAATAATAATAATAATTACTTAATATCAAAAAATTTAGTAATATACCTATATATAAATCAATAATAAGGTATTGTAATTTATAATATGAAAAATTTTTTTTAATTTTTTAATAAAGCTAATTTTGTATTAAAATTTTTGCAAATATAATAAATTTATTATACTGTATAACTTCAAGCTATTTAGATAATTTTATACGCAATAAAGGATAATTGATTATTTTTTTTTCACTAAAAAAATTTGCCAAACCGATATTTCGTAAGATAAACTTGACTTTATGCAAAATTCACATGCATAATTTGCGGAGAATATTACGCGATTTTCAAAATCTGAGATGAGGTTTGGTCGGTGTTACCAATCCAGCTGAAATTCCGACAGATCAGCGGATTGATATTTGAAGTGCATCTATCTTTCTTTACCAGACTTGCCAGGCCTAAAAAGTTTGAAGATGGCTAGTTCTACTTCTCTCGATCCTAAGATACGGAAAGTAAATGCAAACGTTAACCTCGAGCCTCAGAGAGATAGAATTAAGTGGGTTTCTCAGGGTATAAATATAGTGCTTCGAAGAATGTTGGGATACTTGCATTCAATAAACAAATTTTTAGACTTCCCGTTCCCGGAGAGCGAAACATATTAATCACAAGTTCTCTGCCCTACGTTAATAACATTCCTCATTTGGGAAATATTATTGGAAGTGTATTAAGTGCAGACGTCTTTGCCAGGTATTACAAGTTGGGTCTAAGGCATTTTTTGTTCACTGCGCCTCTTAGATCGATTCCTTCATAGATATGCTCGTGCTCGCAATTATAATACACTTTATATTTGCGGAACCGATGAATACGGAACCGCCACGGAAACAAAAGCTCTGGAAGAAGGCATTACGTGTCAGGAGCTGTGTGATAAATATTATGTGATTCACTCTCAGGTTTACGAATGGTTCGAGATAGGGTTCGATTACTTTGGCCGGACTACAACCCAGCAACAAACCGAGTATATTCAATGTTTCTCAATTTGTCCACTCACTCAATTAAAGACTATGTTACGACTTATTATTTTGATTTTAAAAACATTCCAGCATTGCTCAAGATATATTTTTGAAATTACATAAAAACGGTTGTCTCTGTGAAAATATCATGGTCCAGTTGTACTGTGAAAAATGCCAACGGTATATAAACATGATGTGCTCTTTAATTCGAATCCTTTGTCTCGATTAAAAACCATACGTAAAAAAATAGATTTCTTGCCGATCGTTATGTTGAAGGCACCTGCCCAAAATGTGGATACGAGGTTTGTGTGATTCGCATAATTGAAACAAGAGCTGAATCCGACAAGAATAATTAGTTATTTCCTTCAGGATGCTCGTGGGGATCAATGTGATGCATGTGGACATCTTCTCAATGCCACTGAACTGGTCAATCCACGCTGCAAAAGAGATGGTGATGCACCGATCACAAGAGAATCGAAGCATATGTTTTTAGACTTGGAATCCTTGCAAAAAAAAGTTGAGGATTGGGTGGAGATATCAAGTACGGAGGGTAAATGGTCTTCTAATGGGAAGACTATTACGAAATCATGGCTCAAAGAAGGGCTCAATCCGCGTTGCATTACACGTGACCTCAAATGGGGTACTCCCGTTCCTCTTGAAGAAATGAAGGATAAGGTGTTCTACGTTTGGTTCGATGCACCTATAGGGTAAGTCCTCTAGTTTACCCGAATATGGTCGTATGTTAACAATGACATCATAAAGAATTGTTGTTTTTTTTTTGAAGCTACCTGTCTATCACAGCGAATTACACCAAAGAATGGGAAAAGTGGTGGAAAAATCCGGAACAGGTTAAACTTTACCAATTTATGGGTAAAGACAATGTTCCTTTTCATACGGTTATATTTCCGTGCACTTTAATTGGGACGGGGGAAGACTGGACTCTGTTACACCATATAAATACCAGTGGTGAGAATATGAAGGAAAATTTTTGATTAATCTTGTTTGTGTCGCACGATTCTAAAGACATTTTATTTTAGAATATCTTAATTATGAAAATACAAAGTTTTCGAAATCTCGCAACATCGGTGTCTTTGGTACAGACGCCAAGGATACTGGTATCCCTGTATCAGTTTGGCGCTACTACCTCATTTCAAGCCGTCCCGAAACTAATGATTCTATCTTTACATGGAAAGAATTTATCGCCAAGAACAATAATGAATTATTGGCAAACCTTGGAAACTTTGTCAATCGTGTCATGAAATTCATCGCCTCAAAGTATAATAGTGTTCTCCCATCATTTACAGTCGACCATGAAGCCGAACAAAATCTCATCAAGAACGTCAACTCTTCGCTGGAAAACTACCTTGAAGCGTTAGAAAACGTGAAATTGCGTGCTGGTCTCGAGATAGCTATGGAAATTTCGCGACTGGGCAACGGCTACCTTCAAGAATCAAAGCTCGATAATGCACTCTTTGCAAATAGTCCTGAAAAATGTGCTTCCGTTATTGGTGTTTCGGTGAACCTTATCTATCTTATTTCAGCGGTGATTAGCCCATACATGCCGTCAACCGGTGCGTCCATCGTTCGTCAGCTGAATGCACCACCGAGAAATATACCAGACACATGGACTATTGATATTGAGCCTGGTCATCACCTGGGCAAGGCTGAATACTTATTTACTAGAATTGATGCTCAGAAAGAACAGGAATACCTTAATAGGTATGGGGGTGCCTCCAAAACTGACGAGGTTAAAAAGAAGACCAAAAAGAAGGCACCAAAGAATGTGAACGATTCCGAATCGTTAAAAAATTAAATTTTTTTTTTAAAAAAAAGAAAAAAAGATTCAGTGATAGATGACAGGTGAATATGTATTTGATCGATTACTTATAATATGTATCACATGTATTACACGTTACAATCTTGAGAATAAAAAGAACAAGGCACATATTTTCGCACATCAGAAATAACAATCCAACGCGTTATTTTCGCACCCCCCTATCACATCTGTGTCCGTCATCATCCTCGGGTTGACGCTTTCTAGGGCCTCCTTGTATAAATGTTCAACATCTATTGTAGCTTCGAGGCGGCTGAAGTCGACTAAGCAAATTTGTTGATAAAATTCTAAATGTTTCTGTATTAATAAATCATAAGACGGTGGTGATTTGTCTCCATCCTTGTTTACGTCGATGGGCTCGTGATTGTGAATCATTTGTTCGAAATATGATTTCAGGCATTTAAGGATTCTTATAATTTCCCCACGAACCAGTCTACTTGAATCATCCACCTAGCCACGAGACCGTTAAATCTAAGCGAACAGTTAAAAATCGATCAACAAACATGACGTCTAGAAGAGAAGACTTACCGCATCTACCAGCAACCTGTCACCGCCAAGTGAATAAAACCACGACGCGCCATCGCTTAGCAGTGAGCATTCTTCAACAGGAGTGCCCCGGTGTTGTTCGCAGTAATACCATACGGCTTCAAGAAACTTGCAACCACCAATTCTAACGTAAAAATCAGGGTCGTCCATTATCTTTTCTATGGCTATCGAACTAAAGACGAATGCATACATATGTATCAGCGTCAATTGTATTAAGGAATATGCTGTTTCTTCCAGACGTACTTTAATATTTCTTTGTTGTAGTCGGCCAACAGAATGACACCGCATTCGCGTTCGGCGATAAGGAAGATCATCAGTTCCATAACAGCCCGTCTGACAAACGCCTCGGTGTCTTTCATAATGGATGGAAGTTTTGAAGCTATTTTCATGGGTAAATCTTGGGATACGCTATATTTCCAACCATCTGGACAACACATCACCGCCTGTTAATTGTATTTTGGAAAAGTGCGTTCCATCACATGATTACATAAGCCTTGTTTGTGTGAGGATGTTTGAAATGTTGATTGAACCATACCTGAATCGTTTTCAGACAGGAGGCACGAACATATGCCACTTCATCAGTAGTTTTCGAAATTATCATCAAAGGTAGGCTAAACTTGAGCGCGAATTCGACACCAGGACCCTGACCGTTTGACTGAAAAAAAAAAAAAAAAAAAAAAAAAAAAAAAAAAACCCAAAAACGCCGCGTTAATTATATACATTCTACTGAATTCATCTGCCAGAAAATCAACGATAAAATGATAAAAACCATTTCAAACAATCTACCAATAAATTCGAGAACCGAGTCGCGTACTTCCCAACGCGGATCAGAGACTTTAAACATTATTGCATGAGCCCAGTTATCCGCGTATTTACAATCAAGGATGTAACGGCCCGTGTTTTCTTTCTCAAGTAGAATTTGTATCGTTTCGAGGATCATTATTACACCGTGACTCTCGATTCTCGAGTCTATCAGTAGATTTCGAATTGTCTGTAGCGTCTGGTGCCGTAAAATACTGTGATTAATTTTGCGATTATCAGGACAAAGGCAATACGTTATGCAAGAAGAGTACAACATACCTTATTCACGATATTCACGTCTGCAACTTGACCGCCGGAAATTTTGTTAGGGACAACAATCGATATGATTTCGAGTGCTGCTTTTAGTATGCGTTGATCCGAATTATAGTCTGGGATGAACAAGACATCCAGTATCGTGTCGATGGATGTCACCTAAAAATTTTGGCACCAGCGGTTTTAAGTCGACAACATCGAGGTCTTGGGAAGTTGAAGCATTAAACCTACCGTCATTACCGATCTGTGTTTTTTTGAAAGGGAGCTAATTGCGTGTAATATGCTAAGGATCAAAGATTTCCCACCGGAGACATTTCTTCTGATATTTGAGAACAGTGTCCTTAACTTTCGAATAAAAATGGTGAGACAGCAATAAATTTGCACCGCCAAAGGTCAATCCATTCATATACCTTTTCATGTGCTCCATTTGAAATTATTAATTGGATATCGGGATTGATTCCATCGTTGATCAAGCTCTCCTTCGATTGTTGAATCTTGAAAAATCCAAGTAAAAATGTTAATACTTCTGTTAGCCTTGACGCGAGCGTTTCTCTATCATCATCTGTCGCTCGGTTGACCAACAAGATCAAGGATTCGATAACATTGACGGCCACCGTAACCATCTCAAAATTTGTGTCGGTGTTTAATAAAGGGGTAACAACATCATATATGATGAACCCGAATGCTTCAAACGACGATGATCAATAAAATATAGATACGTTTGGAAAAAAAGATATCATGTGGAGTGTGGATACATACTCTCGTAGATTGGATCATTTGAGTCTGCGGAACCTTTGAATAAAGAGATAGGCTCCGGTACCCACTCAAGCACAACGCACAAGATATCAATCATCCGGGATCTTACGACTTTGTCGCGATCGGTCAACAAGATATCCAAACGGGTAAGCTAAGGCGACAAGTGATGCAACAGACCATAAGATACGTGGAAGATGTGTGGCGTTCACTCGAGACATTTGAACAACGAACCAGCTGACCGGACCTTATGAACTCATACGCATTCGTCGTCCTAGAATTTACTAAGATCCAGATGAGTTGCAAAGCCGCTAAACGTTCGCCAATATCTTCGCACGGGTTCGATAACAACCTTCTTATTCTTTCGAAAAGATCGAGGGATGAAATTAAATGTTCCAGCAATTCATTTTGTGTAACATAGTTTGCACACGGTCCCTGGAATAATGTGGAATTGTTGATTATGGACAGAAGAAGCTTTGAAGCAGCATCGGCGACCTTTTGATGGAGGGGGAATCAATTAGAAAAGGTCTGCGACGGATTCTTTCACAACGATCATTTTACCCACATAAATGCTAGAGTCGAGAAAGCACGCTGCAATTATTTGCGGACTCTGGTTTGCGCCAAGAAACCTTTTTTTGAAAGAAAGATAAGTTCATGAATCGATATAAACGCACGCCAAAATAAGATTAATTTAATAATAACACTTACCACTTTGCTCCATATTCATAGGCAACGATTTGCTCTAGTGCTTCAATGCAAGAATGACGCGTTAAACCTTCGCTGGCGAACGCGCTGTTCAAAATGAAATCAAGTATATCATGATGGCATCCATCGATTTCCCTGAACAATCGCGCATGTTTCTTGTCGTCATTCGCCAAAAGGCTTGCTAGAAATCGTATCGATAACGCGGTGATTCTACAGTCAGGTGCTTCCTTGCTTCCCTCACGTTGACCTTGCGTGACGCAATCCTAAAACGAAATCATGATTTTATTTTACCGGTTAAGGAACAATTGTTGTAATGCTCGATCAAGCTTGTTCACGCACATGTATAACGTCCAGTACATTCCAGCTCATAAAAATTTCCACCATTTCCGGACCTTTGGAAGCATATTCTGACAAATAAGAGAAAACTTTTTCATGGATAGTATCATCCACAATGTCTCTCGACATGTGTGGCAAACAATTCAGGACATCACGTAATTTATCCATATTCCAGTTTTTCTAAAAGGAGTATTACAAGCTGATCCCTTAACCGTTATTTATATAAGAGATCATTCGCGTCCATCTATTGGCCGATGATAAAATCTGAACAATTTTTTTTTTTTTTTTTTTTTTTTAACTAAAAATTTTCATTGAAATTCACCTCTTCTGCTTTCCTTTTAGAGATATAAAAAAAAAAAAAAAGAAAAAATGGGTCGTATGCACACTCCTGGTAAAGGTATTGCAAGGTCTGCCTTGCCATATCGTCGCACCCAACCTTCCTGGTTAAAGGCTACGCCCGAAGATGTTGAAGAGCAAATTCTTAAACTTGCGAAAAAGGGAATGACACCCTCTCAAATTGGTGTGCAACTTCGAGATTCTCAAGGAATTGCACAAGTGAAAAATGTTTATGGTAGTAAGATTCTTCGTATCTTGAAGAAACGCGGTAAGCAGATAAGCGTCAAGCGATTGATTGATCGATTGATCAATTAGTCAGGTTGTGAGTTTGATTTTGCCGGAAGAATGCGATTGAACATTTTTTATTTGACAGGTTTGGCGCCCGAGATTCCCGAAGACCTATATCACCTGATCAAAAAAGCCGTCGCCGTTCGTAAGCACTTGGAACGCAATCGCAAAGACAAAGACTCCAAATTCCGTCTGATTTTAATTGAATCAAGGATTCACCGTCTTTCCCGATATTACAAGACCTCAGGTCAACTGGCTCCGAATTGGAAATAGTATCCTTTATTATTTCTCTCTCTCTCTCTTTTTTTTTTTTTTTTTACATAATATATATATTGGACATTGCGCAGAGTATTCAGGGAATTGTGAATTGGTTACACATCAAATTCCTCGCTCGGTAATCGTCTACCTTAACCCGATTCTCTAAAATTCTAACCTTTTCTCTCCTCTGTTGTTTTTTCTGTTCCACAGCGAATCTTCGACTGCTAGCGCCTTGGTTGCTTGAATGTGCCCTCATTTATTCTGAAGAGTTGTGGGTTATGAAAAGAATTCCGAATAAAATTACGATTTTCTAAACATTGAGTCTTGACAATATGACTTTTGTAGGTTGCTTTGATGTTTGACGGGACAAATTGTAGCCTTTCTTTTTTTTGTTTTAGGATAGGGAGACATGATGACTCTATATAGATCTGAACATTATTGATGTGTACCTTAATATTCACACTGTCTGATCCCTTTGTCCAAATAATCAAAAGAAAGTCGAATTTTTGTCCAAGATTTGCATCAAAGATAAATGCTGTCACGTTTACTCATTAAAAAAAAAAAAAAAAAAAAAAAATCTTCACGTGATCTAATTTATTATTCAATGCATAAATTCAAATGAAGTGATCCCGGCCTAAATAAGATCACGCAAAGGATTAAAGTCAAAAAATGTCTTTTGGTCGACCACCGGACAACGTCTCATTCGCACCTTCGCCCCCTGAACGAGGAAGCTTCCCCCTAGATCATGATGGTAATGAATTCTGTTGCTTATTCATCAATGATGCGTAAAGGTGGCGACCCCCCTGACGGTAACACATCATTCTGATATCACAGGAGAATGTAAACATCTGATGCAAGAATACCTCCAATGTCTCAAAAAGAATTTTGGGAATAATGGAAACTGCAGGAATCTATCGAAAGCTTATTTGAAATGTAGGATGGAAAAGTGGGCATTTCGAACTACATGATTTTTGTTGATTTAGATCCATCTATCTGATGGTAACTGTTATCAAATATAGGGGCCTGATGGCTCAAGATGAAATGAGGAATCTAGGATTTCAGGACGATGATAATGAGAATGACTCCTCGAGGAATATAATGAAAAATTCCGACGAAGAACATTAGATTTGTATGAGAGTCATTCGTTCGTTCATTATACAGACAACATTAATTGATTCAACCTGTCATACTTTATTTAATTTATAAGGAAAGAAAGAAAGACAGAAAGAAAAATAAAATAAAATGAAATGAAATAAAAAACCTCCCCGAAATGTCAGTCGTACATGAAACGAAAGACCCTCCTAACGAATACAACCAATAAAACCAAATTGTTTATTGTTTTGGATGGTCATTAGAAAAAAAAAAAAAAAAAGAGAGAGGGAATGCTTGGAGATTCTCAATTTCCAATTGATAAATCGTTTAATGCCACACAAACTGCCGCTTTATGATGTCCGTTATATTGTCTTATCGTTTCGCCTTGTTGCAAGTCCCAGAGCCGAGCGGAATGATCCGAAGATGCTAGGGGTGCGTCAAATAAGTCGTAAGTCTTTACAATTAATTTCTTGCTACAAAAAAAAAAAAAAAATGGAAATGATCTTGCTCACCGGTGACCAGGTAAGCCGAGTCTGCTGAGAACGCGCAATCCCACACCCATCGTTGGTGTCCCTTGAGTTCCTTGTCCAGATTAAATTCGTGATTCAACGTGGACCATATTTTAACCGTGTTATCTGCCGAACACGTCGCTAAATTCCTACAAATATATACGATCGTGTTTGTGCCGTCAATTACGTGAATAACGCTAATCCGGAATGTTGATTTCAGTCTTACTTGGCATCGGGACTCAACAAGCAACGAGTTATATATCGGTCATGTGCCGAGAACTTTGTGATTGTCTGTAGATCGGTGCAATCTCTCGTATTAGACATCTTCCACACGAAACAATTACCCTACATGAATTCACCTGTTTAGTAATTACGAGGATGAGGTTGATCGCAGGAAAGAGCGATTGACGGCAACTATTACTTTGTTATTTGCAGCCACAAACATTGATCCATCGGCAGCTATGGTCACGGAACGCAAGGGAACGTCCTCTTCGGGAACCTAGTTTTACAATTGCGAAAGTAAACTTGACGTGACCATACGATCAGAAAATCACGCCATCCATGGTGACGCACCAATTCATGAGTGCAAGAATTTTCACTTAAATCCCAAATCTTGATGCTTCCTTTTTGATCGCACGAAATCAATTCCCCTTGATTGGGATGGATGGCCACATCATTGACCGGAGCCTTGTGATCGTAATTGCGTTGAATCGATGGCGCCCTGATCCAACAGAAAAACAAAATTAGTCGTAAAAGTCGGGAAGATGACAAAGGAAAATTATCGTGATGATCCGTCACATCTAACCTATGTATCACATCTTTTTTAATATAACATGCCTTGTATCCCATATTTTAAGAGTTCCGTCCTCACTGCTGGTGACCATCCATTTTCCTTCACAATGAAATCCAACGGCTGTTACATTGCCGGTATGACCATCAAAGGAAGTTATCTGATAAGCAAAGCATTTTAAAAAGTCAACATGATGATGACACAAACCGGATCACTTGGAAATTTACCGGATTCGAGTTAGGACTATTGATATCGTACAACCGGACATGTTGATTTCCTTGGATGCAAATTCATTTCAGTGCAGGGATTTCGAGGCTTTCAAGAAAAGAAGACGGATAAAAAGCTGGTACCTGCTGCCGCTAGAAATCTTTTGTCGGGAGTGATGCACAATCTGTTAACTTGCTGGTGTAATACAGAAGGCAATGAATGGTAGGTAGACTCCGATGCGCAGGAATTTCAGAGCTGCGGCCACGTCAGAGGTCGTAAACGTGAACTTACCGAATCAGGATGCTGAATGGTTCTCGAACAAATACCGCTGAGAGCCTCCCAGAATCGAATGGTATGATCGTAACCGGCGGTCACTAAAATCACGGAAGAGGAGTCCTGATTCTGATACTGTTGCTGTGCATAGTATTGTTGTTGGGCCGGGTAATTATTGTAATGGGGTCTCGAGTGATGCTCTGCTCGCCGCATGGTGGAGAGTTTGGCCGCTGTATTATTGTGACTGTGATTATTATTATTATTATCGGTTATTTTTTATGAATGTACTTACGTCGTACATGTAAAATGATAATCTACTGATGGCCGTTTTTTCAAAATTCTAGAATAATCTTGATGGGTGGGATGAATTGATCGCCTTCTTTGACCAATTGGCAATCCAAAGAATTTCCCGGGAAAAAATATTGAAGCGGCGACCTCGGTTACCGGCACGGTCGTTGGCACAAACGATGCGATCACGAACCAAGATGTACCAACCTATCACACGCGTTCGCGATGACATGGCATTTGACACTATAATCAGGGCGCAGCGTGAAACGAGTTTCAACACATTTCAATTGATTTCCTATCGGGACATTCCGCCAAAAAAGTTATTCAATCGTCGTCCCTGTATATCTGATGAGCGTTCGTATGTCCCAATTTATCCTAAATATGTAAACTCTTAACAAACAAGGCTCTATGCAAAAATTAAATTCCTTTTTATGAATGTTACAGGACGTAGCATTGCATCTAGCTTTTTTTGGCCATGCTTCCTTTGTCTCACCGTCGCGCATGGCGAAATCCAATGATAATGATAACATGACGCATCTGTATCCGTTGTCACACTTCGTTACGTATTATCCGTACGATAAATTTGTCCAAAGCAGAAACCCAAAATCACATACGTCTTTCACTTTCAACTCTGTTTTAAAAGTCGGCGGCGGTAAAACACCTGAAATCCCATGCCTTCTTCCGCAGGTTCATATACTCGATTGTGAAGTATCAAAGCAAACAGAAATTTTCACATAACAACAAGTTGGTACAAAAGAAATTATGAGCGAGTGGACCCCGCAACCGCCTCTGTTTGCTTTTTCCCACCCTTCCTCCAAGGAAACCGAAGAGGTTAAACAGATATCCGTGAAATTAACTGACGGCGATCCAACCAAAGATTATTGCGACAACAACCGAGCCCAAGACATTGATCCCACGATTATGGCAAGCAATTCTCCACGAAATTCTATAATCTCCACCTCGAGAAGGAATTCGGTCGTAGCCGTCACCACAAATTCAAGAAATTCCCGTCACACTGGCAACGAGGATTGCGATAATTTGTGGGATGACGAATTTATTGGACATATCATGAACCTGGTGGACTCAATCGGGAACGAAACGGAGCAGACGTCCAAAGCTTGTATTGTGAATGGTGGTGGTGGTGGTGTCAGGAAGATTTATGAACACCAGAAGACAGACTCGGGGTTTGCACAAATTCCGGAGGAATGCAAATCGCAAATACCCGAGACCCCGGCGCAGGAGTATGCCCAAATTGTGCGAAACTCGATAGTTTCGCCTACTTTGGAAAGTGAACCACAGCTAACCGAGCAGGTCAATAGTGAAACAACAGTCCTCCCTTCAACGGAGACGACGGGAAGTAGTTCGGTCGGTCAAACACTACGACGTACGATGAGCAACCTCAGTAGACGTAGTTCGATCCATAGTCGAAAGTCGATGGACGATAGCAGGAGTATATTGTCGAGAACATCGAGAGTTTCTAGAGTCGAGAAAATTGCCGAAGTTCCAGAAGAGGAAAGCGACACCGAGAATAACGGGAGAAAAATTTTCTCGGGGAAAAAGAAGAGGGCTTCCAGCGATTTGGCAAAAAGTAAATCGAGCAATGGATTCTTGCGTAAATTTTTTAAATCTAAAATCGATCGGATTGCGAGTTTAAATAAGACTCCGATGAGTGAGGAGGATGCCGTTGATACCGATGACCGATCGGTAGGAGGTAGCGCAGACGACATCATCAATTCAGCATCATCGAACAATGACATCAATCCCGATAGTAGTAGCATGACGGAAGAGGAGTGGCAAAGGGTGTTCAAAGTGTGCGAAGAGCAAGGGGTGTCACTTTTAGGAAAAAAGCGTAACCACATCCATAGCAATGTAAACGATGGCGTCCGAGAACCGAGAGATGATTATTTCACCTCTGCAAACAATGGAGCCAGTAAGGTCACAGGTGAAGGTGGTGGAAATAAAGGTCACTCTAATTTCTACCTCGCGATGCCAAATGGTCAATGGATGGTTAGAACTCGGACGGCATCAAGAAAAATCATCGGTATGTATTTCTCCCATTCATCTTTCCTATTATCGCCGTTCAAATTAACAAATTCTTTTATCATCATTATTATTATTCCGAATAATCCTGACGACACAGACACGCAATATGTCGACATCAATTGTATATAAAAAAAAAAAAAAAAAAAAAAATTTCTATTTTAAAAAAATCTATTTATTATCTATTTCTCTCTATGCACGTAAAAATTGATCATATTTAAACTCTCATAGAATAATAATTCATCACACGTAATTCTTGACCTTTTTCATCATTTTATTTAATTCACGTCCAGTAACAATATATATAAAAAAAAAACCGCTACTGAAATAGGACATTCATCTTATGATTGGCTTGTTGAATTTTTTGTGTTATGTTACATTGTATATATATATATCATGATCGATTTTTTTTTTTTTTTTTTAAAAAGTCTGGGTCAAATGTCCGCTGCTGGTGGCAAACATCTCGATGGATCTTCGGTGCCAATGGACACCGACAATGTGATCTCTAGTGACAATGACGAACCAATGGACCAGGACCTTTTGAATGCGCCGGAAATAATAGTAGACGACATTCTGGACTTTGTAATATTGCGATCTTCTCAGACGTGACCTTCCAGATTCCATGAAACTGCACTCTCCTCACCTTTCTTCCTCACACACTTTTAGAAAACAGAAAAAGGCGTGGTCAAAGATCCCACGAGCGTAACATTTACCATAAATGGAGAGGATCATACTTTAGGGAACGCCTTGCGTTATACGATTATGTTAAAGTAGGTTTGAAAGGACTTGGACTTGTATATATACCACAAACGCAATGATACGCCGTACATGCATACATATACATTCGGAAATACGTGCCCAGATATTAATTGTAATACTATTGGTAAAATATTGAGTCCCGAGGTCGAGTATTGTGGCTATTCAATCCCACATCCGTCAGAAGACAAGCTTAACATACGCGTCCAGACCACAGGTAAACTAAGCTTGATGATTGATCAATCACCTTTCGATCTTTCGTCGGATTCTTGTTCTTTGCATTAACTCCCGTGGTAACCTGCAATCAATCCAAAGAGAATACGACTGCGATCGAAGCTTTGCGCAAGGGTCTCGAAGACTTGAAAACGATTTGCGATCACATCAAGGAAACTTTCATCGACGCAAACTTAAATTTCGATAATCACGAGATTACACCGGGTGGCAGCAATAGTTAGTATTGCCTTGGTGGCGAATAATGATTTAAAGTATGAATCTGCGTCTCATATCCATTAGAGCAAACACTTGGTGAATTCTCACTGGAGTTGAAAAGTTTATTGCGGATGTTCGGTTTAAATTAAAATATAATACAGTTTTTAAATACAATCAATCCTCAGACTATTATTATTGTCGTTGTTGTTATCATTATCATTATTATCGTTTTTTAAAAATCATGTATAAAAGGCGTTAGGGGTTGCTAGAAGAAAATTTCACCAACTCCTCGACTCTCAAGTTCTCGGAAATTTGAGGAACCGTGTATAAAGTATTGAGTATTTGAACGTTTCTGTGTTTTACGGTAAGAATTGATCAAAAAATTTTGCAGATATGTAAGTAATATTTAAAAGGAATGAGAATAAAGATACCTTTCCTCAAGTTGTTTGATTCCCGCTGTTAGTTTTTCCAAAGACTAATGGTGTCGCATTTAGAATCCATAACACGGGTGTCATAAGAATATGGCAAAGTTTTTTTTTTTCAACCGTACCTGATGAGTAGATTTGATCGACATGTCGATATTTGCAAAAAGCCTGGCGGTTCTCACTACCTCCTTTGGAAATGCGATAACAATGTTCGAAGAACGTTGTTTTCTTCTTTTCTTAAATCAAAAGTTGAACCGGAATCATGGGACATTACCTCACTAACATTTGAATTCCTGACAATTGTCTAAAAAAATTTTTTTTTTTTTTTTTTTTTTTTTTTTTTTTTTTTTTTTTTTTTTTTTTATCAGGTAAAGAGATCTTTCTTCAAAAGTAAATCAAATTACGAATAAATTCTACCTTCACAATACCGCGCAAACCGAGGAACGCATTCTGAGCTTTTTCATTGAGTTCCGGCTTCATTCTTTTTCCATCGAAAAAATCAGATCACGGTTAATTTCCTTAAATATTGATCTTATAGTCACACACATTGTGACTAATGAGAGATGAAGTCACAAGTCATAAACGCATTTCCTAATCAAGAATCCATGAAAATAAATAAAAAAAGCCAAATGATGTTCAAAGTCTACAAATCTTATCCGTAGACACATTGGGACACACACAAAAAAATGACGGCACCTCAAAATCCTATCACCAAGGTAATCTGGGATGGCACATTACCCATTAAGTTTTCTCTCGACACCGCCGAGGCTGAAGCCCTGGGTGCAAAAACTATAATAGAGCCCTTCTTTGTGAGTTTCCCGTCCATTTTCCGAACCTTTGACTCGTTAGGACTTGGTCACTAACAAATCTTCGATTTGGAACTATTCGTGACAGATAGAAGCTCCACGATGTTCATACTTTCCCTTGTTAACGAGTCAAGTAAGAAAGTATTTCGGAGATATGATAGTAAATTTCATAGGTGACGACGCCGATATATGGTATGACGTTGACGGAAACCCGCTGAAGTGGTAGGACCCTTCATTACAACGAATTCTCGGTCATTAATTACATGCGCGTGTTCCGGGGTTCATTCTAACGCTATTGGCGTGAAATTAAGGCATTACCCTATAGGATTGTTGTTTGATCTACACGCCGGGTATCGTCCGGATTCCGACAGCCCCAAACCTTTACCTTGGCCTGTCACCGTGCATTTCAAGAATTTTCCGGCGGAAAAGCTAATACGGGCGAATGTCATTGATGCCATGCAGGATTTTTTTATGTCAATGATCAAAGAGGTATTCGTTGTTCTCACAATTCAGTCGCCATCGAGATTTCCTCTTCATTCTGCATATCTTAATTAATTCAACCTTTAATCCATTGTAAGGCCGATTTCCTTAGAAACGGAAGCACGAAAAAAGTAATGAATTTGTCAAAGAACGACCAAACTCAGTTATGGGACGGGCTATGGTCCAGTATCCTACATATATGAATTGTTTATTTCGTCTCATTCTTTGAACTTTAAATGGTTGTGACGAAAAGATATATGCATGTCAAAATCCTTAACCGTACCCTTTCGACCCTTTTTTCTCCTATTTTTCTTCTCTTTTTTTTTTTCTTTGCTCAAATATATCGTAAAGAGAATTACGAACGATTTTGGAGTGTAAATTATCGTCTGGTCATCAACGATGGACAAATCCCGAGACACATCCCATTACGAATATATTTGCCCGACAATTGTCCGGTGATACAAGAACCGATCTCACCTCTCGATGAAAATGGTGAATTGTATAGGCATTTTTTGTTTTTTTTTTTGTTTTTTTTTTTTTTTTTTCTATTCCCCCTTTGAAGTTAAATGCTGAGCATAGAAATGGATCTCATTGCGTGATCATTTTCATCTGCAGGAAATGAACTCACCTTAGGAGATGTACTGCATCAAATCCTTCCAGAGTTATTCCCATCCCCCCAGCCTAGCGAAAATGCCTTTGCCGTACCAGTAATTCACGGTGTAATTCCGCGACTGGACACGCCGATTGTTGGGGCGTCGCAAAATCTTTGCTATCCCGATAATTTCCTGCACATTGTCGTTCTTTTGGCAATATAATGATGTGAATCTTTTATTTATTTCCTTGTAACACAAATATATTTAATGCACGGGTTGGTAATTACTTTGGAAAGTAAGGTCACGCACATGTGCACAGGCTTGCAATCCATTTGATAGAGTTTTATTAGATCTTGCGTTTTTAGAAGTGGGAAGCATTTCTTCTAATCAACTGATCATTCAATATTTGCCACTACCGTGTAACTTGCGGCCTCAGAGTATTTGGATTTCTCGGATACTTTTTCACCTATGCAAAGGGTTGAATGATGAAATCGGACAACCTTAATAGGCGAATGCATTTTACTACGTTGTTTCTTTCCAATTGAAAATCATATGATCTTAATGTACATGATAAGACACATAATACTCAATATATTCCTAGAGTTGACGTTATGTTTAGTCAATATCGTTACGGCCGGATCAAGTGTGATGCAAAAGGTGAGGACCGGCGAAAATAAAAATTTTTTTATTTGATAAAGTTTATATGTTTGGGAAAATCCAATCAACTTGTTAAAAATGTTATTGGAATGGACATTGATGGATAATAATATATTTATATGCTTGAATGATGAAATTTTCTTTATCATTAATCTTGACATTTATTATTATTACATACATAGATACATGTACAGTATATAATGATGGTTTTGATTTCAAGATGAATTTTAAATACTGTAGTTCAATATACAACATAACAGTATATACTGTACTTACAATATACTGTATATCCTATATATATACTGTATATACTGTATTTTTTTTTTTTGAAATGTGATTCCTCATGAGAATGGCGAATATGATTTTTTTATACCGTGTATAAAATAAAGGCCACATTTTCACAAATAATTTTTAAGGGCTATCAAACAAGAATGCCACGTTTTTGTTAGCATACCCTATTTGGCATGTCATGTTTGTCGCATTAATTTCCGATCTGCATGAATTACGTATGTACAGGACACGCCTGGTTTCAACCTACAGTATATGGTCAAATGGTGGTGGTTCGGTGAAAGCGGCTTTCATTTGAAACATCTACCTTTTGACAACAATAACATAAAACGACGATAGTTTCTCCAAGATCCTAAATGAATTCCGATCATGAAAATAGGCGACAAATTCCCAAGTTGAGGTTGGAATTGCCACCTTTGTGTCGGAGTAGAAGTCGTAGCAACGATTTTGACTCGACGTCGGGTGGGGGCTTTAGAAAGCGGCATTCGAAAAGTCACTCCCAAGATTCCATAACCTTCCGCACTGGTTGCAATGGTCGAAATGGAATTCTTGATGAGCAAAGCAGTGATTCTTACTTCCAAAGGCTTTGCACTCTTCCTCCAACGGAACACCTTCCGATGAGGGATATATCACTCAGAGAAGCTGGTCGTAACATTTTATATGCATTTTCTCAAGTGCATAAAGCTTTAAGACAATTCATTCGATTCACCGGCAATGAAAGGATCTTTGCGCCCGAACTCAACAAGGCAAGCACCCTGATAACACAGTTGAGTGCGGCGTTGCAAAGGTTTGACACGTTAGCTTTACAAACCGCACCGGACGCATTTCATTGGTCCCGATTGCTCATGTCAATTCAAGAAAATCTATCGTGTTTTAAGAGTCTCATGGAATCGCTGAGAAAACGTCTAAAGTCTCTAACTCAATCTTACGAAAATATTCGATATTCTCGCACCCTTCTTCTGACCTTTCATGGAACCGTGGCTGATATCAAATTCGCGTGGGAACACCTATTTCCATTATTGAATGATTACACTCCGTATACAGGACCTGCGTCACGCGCAAGATCGAGTTCACGATCAAATAGTATCAACACACCACCCTACTCCTCTGGGTCCCCTAATGGTTCCTATTTTAATGGAGCGATCACAACACCCACTGCCTATCCATATGCTGTCAACAACGATGCACCATTTCCGGCTCCCGTGATTGAGCGGCTTATACTGCTATCGGAAAATTCGATTAAAGCGGTAGAATTCGTTTTGAAGCATTTGTGTGAGCAGATAGGCAACGAACTTTCCCCATCTATTAACGAAGATGCATCACGGCCATCATCTCCTATAAAGAATAAGATGATGGAGATGAAATTACACGTAAAATACGTATCCGAGGCAACCGATCGATTAAAAAAATCTCTGACCGTATTCAAATTTTCTACAGCGCAGAAAGAAAACTCCAGTATTCAGTTCAAATTATACAAGGATACCATCTCATTTCTTCAGGTAGGTTTCATCTCATCCAAATTTTGTATTAAATCGGACACACTGATAGGACTACTATGATTCTCCTAGAAAACGGTAAAGATGTCGACCATGGCCAAGGAAATTTCTCAAGAATGGAAATTGGATGGCAAAATTATGTCGGGGTTGGGACAGGTGACGAAGACTAATATAAAGTTGGCCAATCTTTTGCGTTCAGTAGAGGAGGTCCCGTCAATGGTGGACGATGGAAGTTCTCCAAATCAACTATCACCAAATCCGATGGCGGTTCCTAAAAAGATTGTTAAGATCGAACGCGAGGAAGACGATGCTGTGGACGACAAAGAATATAATTTAGAAAACAATTACAAACTAGATGGTTACAATATTTTTCACGAAAACAGCGCAATGGAAAACGGGAAGCGTGAGGGAAAACAAGCCCTTCTGTTCGCTGAACCCGAAGAAACTATTATTACCGACGAATCTTTGTCGTAAGCCGAAACATTAGTAATAGAGATGTTGAACATCCCCACTTGCGTTAGTATTGCACGTTACTTGTACTATACATTTTAGCAACTTTTGAGATTTATTTTTTTCGAACTTATGTTGCATTTCGTACAAAATTTGTATATTTAATATAAATATAAAAATATAATCTTTAATTTCGCTGTGTTTAATACATAATCAACCTTAAATTAAAAAATTTGTATCTTGTTAAATATTGTAAATATTAGAACAAAATGATTTTCGAGAAACATTGCTGGTCAATCACGTGCATTGTATTTACATATTAATAAATTTTTAAGATTCAACTTTAATTAAATGTCAAAAATTAGGGATGAAATATTTTCTTTGTGTGAAAAATTACGTCCACCTTTCTTTATATACGAAAGGAACGCAAATGGTATTGTCTAAATTTTTCGAAAGAGAATAATAATAAAAATTGACGATTGCGAATTATTTATAGAACAATTGTCACAAGTGAACTTGTTCAAGATTCAGTCCAAATTAGCGTTAGAAAACCTACAACGCCTTATTAAGCAAGCGACAATTGAAAACAATTCATCGTATAAAATTGATGATGACACGATTCAAGAAATCATAACGTCGTGCGAGGCATTGATCGGTGGAGATCTTTGGGTTAACTTGGATCAAGGCAGTCTCACCAATGGTGAGTCCGTATCTAGGGCAATTCGCCAGCAATGATCTGTATTACTGTACTTCACTTCAAGGATTAACAAATCATTGATCGTTTAGAGACCATCGAGCTGTTTGTAATGTCGGAACCAACGCGGTTTCCTACTACTTCGCGAGTGCTGCAAATATTTGTCCCAAGGATTTTAGAAAAATCAATAAAACCGATATTTTTAAAGTATTCGAAGGTACAGAGTGACAAGCGTGGTGGTAGAACGTTGAAAAAACAGGTGTTGGACTTTGATAACGTGAATGAGCAGTGGCGAGGAGAAGTGGCGCAGGCTGCTACTCTACTTTATCGTTGTGTACTTCAAATGAAGGTATATTATTGCAATGGACTATATCCACCTGTAGTGTAGCTCTAATATTTATTAACTTATCAAATCAATCATTGCTTCATACTTTTGAAGTGCACAGAAATGGAGAAGATGCTCGGTCAAATAGTTCCACCGACACTATCACTTATCGATGATTATGACGTGAAACTGAAGACCCTGGGTGTATCCACATTAGATTACCTTTTGAAAGAGGTCAGACCCGAAAGCATTCGACGATCAGGATTGGGCGACGTTTTTTACGAGGTGAGGTGCACTTTCCACAAATTTATTGGATTTGATTTTACACAAAATTAAATTATTGGAAATCCTCCATAGGCGTTGGTCAATTGTCTCAGTTATCAAAGTGAAACTTCGCATTTGCCATTGTTACGTTTGAGCTTCTCCGCGATAATTACGCTGGTCTCATTGGTTGAGCCAATAGAGGAGAGATCTAGATATACCAAGTACGAGAAGATCCTGTCAGATAGTGTTATCAGAGGATTTGTTTACTCGGGGGATAAAATAGCGGTTCGCCAAGTCCTGCTAGAACAAATCCCCCGTCTTGCTGAAGGATTGGGGATCGTGATTGTTAAATATTTGCAGGTGCGTTCATCGTTTTTGTTACTTATTAAATGAGCTTACGGGTTCTATTTAATTCTGCAAACATTAAATAAATAGGATTTGATTCAAAACCTTTGCGCTACTTTAGAAGTTGCATTAGACGTTCCTAATAAAAATGAAATATTGAATTTACATTTAACGGCTTCGAAAGGAATCGAAGTGTTAATAACTAAATGTTGGCCAAGGTAATTGAAATATTTAAATTAAATTTTTTCACCTTAATTTTAATGGCAAGCGTCTACACAAGGATACCACAATATGAGGGTAAGCTATTGAAATCGTTTGCGACGTCTTGGTGCAACGCAACTCGACTAGAGCCGAAAGGTAACTAATATAGATGATACTGGGGAGTCGATGTCGGTATATATTTAACGCTAATTAAAATGATACATGCGGAATTAGTTCTTTCGGATGAAACTTGTAAAGATAGTGTCGTGCTACTTAAGACTGAGTTAAAAAAATTGTGTCAACTTTTAAGATTGTCATGTAGCGACGATCCCAGCATCATTGAGGTCTGGAACCTTTTTTTTTCCGTAGCAAGTGACGAGCATTTTCTATCAATGATTAACCTTCCTAACCGTTTACAGAACGACATTAACGCTCTAATAAATCTGGATCGTCCAATGTTTGAATTTTTGTTTGCGAATTCATAATAACCAAAGAGAGGTATTACACTTTGTCTTTTTTTATTATATGCAGTATAGATGTTTTGCAAACTCATGTTTAAATTAAAACCAATCACTTTCTTTTCTTTAATTGATTATAAATAATGTATTAACGACTATATTTAAAATCATCTGAAAAATATATTGCATTTAATTATTGATAAAGCTTATAAAGCTTATGATTTAAACAATTATAAACTATATATATATATATATTTATATATTTTATGAATGCTTTATTTACAATTCCAGTTAATACTCTTCCTTGTTTGCAAGTAATTATTTTTTTTTTGTTATAACCTATAGTCAAGTTAGATTAAAGTTTTTTTTTTTTTTAGTACCCTTTGTCAGATTAGGTATGTATGCTTTATTAAATATTTGTATACTGTATATTATAAAATGTTTCATTAAAGCTAAATCCCTATCTAATTCATTTATCTCTATTTTTATTTTTTTCAAACTTTAACTACAACTTTAAAAGTAATTTATTACTCAATTAGTAATTCAGATGCCCATGTTAAATTAAAGTTTATTAATTAATTAAATACTGTATATATTTATTTAATTAATAGAGATTTTTTATAATAAAAAGGCTTATTTTTATTGTCTTGACTCTCTTAAAACTTCTATTTTTATGGCTTTCTAAAGAATTTTATTTACTTCAATTTGATCTTGAATTTTAAATAATATAAATTCTTACTAAAAATAATTGACTAATATGAAACATATTGATTTTTGAAATATAAACAAGCTTCTATTAATTACATTTATATGTTTCAATAATATTATTGATAATTGGAAAAAATATTCTAAAACATTTGTTTCAAAATCTCAAGTTCCTTAATGAAATCTTTTATGATATCAAAAGATCAAGTGATAGATAATATAAATTATAAATTCCTGTCTTTTACTTAAATTTTTCAGATAATAACAAAGCTTTAATGAAAAAAAGTTAAGATCTAAATACTTTCCTTGAAATATTCCAATCTGATACTTATTTAAATAAAAAACCAGTTGGATTGACTCATTCAATGCCATAGATAATGAAAAAAAAATTTTTTTTTAAGATTCAAGTAAAACAAGAAAACTATCTTAATCAAATAGATACTTTTTGAGAAAAGATTGTTTTTATTTTTAAACTTTTTTGATAGACTATGAATTGTTCACTTTTTTCAATTGTTTTTCCCTTTTTCCTTATTAACTTAACAATTCGTTGATTTTTGAACAATTAATAGTAACAAACTGTTGGTAATGATCCTGGTAGATAAAGATTATTACCAATCTATCAAGGGAGTTTAATTTTGTCTTTAAAATCCACCTTATAATACTTATATATGAAGATAAGTTAGTCACTTTGTGAAAGTTATAAACTATTGTAAATTTATTTTAATTTCTCAATAAAAATAAGACATTATGATATTATTGTGAATTAAAAAAAAGTTTTTAAATTTGATTTTAAAATCAATATTTTGTTTCATAATAAAATTTAAAATAATATTTTTTTATTTTATATATTATTATTAGTTTGTTACATTATATTAAAAATTAAAAAACTCTTTCCGCTGATCCCTTGACCACACACAAAAAAGATGTTCGCAAGAAATTTTTTATTTCTTTGCTAATAA
>CAJVPT010000889.1:0-24981 GCA_910592055.1 Acaulospora colombiana | reverse complement strand
GTCACCGTTATTACTCTCAAGTTATCAGAAATTGGCCCGAACTGTAGGATGGGCCCTGTCTCGGCAAAAATTCTTGGCGCCGGTAAACTATAATCTCTAAAATTTAAAATTATATACATATGACTATTATAATGATCAATTTTAATATGTACGTACTTATAGTCGGTGAATTACTCGCAAGACGTGGACTAGATTCAGAAATTCTTTACAGGCTACGGTCGCTAATTGAGCAAAATGATCAATTCGATGATATTAACGAAGAAAGAAATGTATTGCCATATAGTTCTGAATACGGAAAATTGGCTAAAGCGGTAAATATTTGATTTTATTTGACTTACTATTGTCGTAACATCGCGTAATTCTAATTCGTGATTCTCAGGCCACTGAAAATATGAAGGCCGGGATGCACAATGTAAAATCCCTTATTTTGCCGATTATGAATGTAACTTCCGAAGAGTTTGATGAAATGCTAAAAGCGATGGAAAATGAGTTAAACGACTATAATAGTTATCACGATATAATTCGCGTTTACGCTCGTAAAAAGTAAATGATTAGTTTTAAAACGATTCTTCGTTAGTATTAATGTAAAAGCGGGAGGTACTGTATAATAGCGCAGTTAAGAATAGTTATTAACAAAATAAATTACTGTATTTATTTATAAACTTTATAGAACTTACTGTACATTTCTATTTGTATTCTTTAATTGATGTAATAGAGATGGTATTCGAGTGCATAGGATTTTTGGCCGGTTTCTTTCAATTATTCATTGCGTTTTAATAAGCTCATTTAATTGACTTGATTTCTTTACTAAATAGAATTAATGATGTCATCAGAGGAGATAATTTTGTTTCGTTGGAAATTTGCTTATATGGTTAGAAGTTTGTGAGTATTTTTTATTTTAATGATTTCAATAAAGGATTTAGAAAAGAAATTATTTATTGATGTTATAAGTAAATCACTTGGTTTATAGTATATGCAATGAGTTCAAATTTGTTAATATTTTCTTGTTTTTTTTTCTTTAATTGCATTCTATCTCTCTTTAATTAGATATTTTTAAAAAAAGATTAAAGAACTCATGTACAGTAAATATTATATTTTTTTATATTAGAGTTGATTCAAATTAGTTTAATATTTCAAAAATTATTTTTTATTTTAATATTTTGACTAATATATTTTTATTTATAAATATAAAAATAATAAAATACTTTTTTTCTAATATTTTTGAATATAAGAAATATAATAAATTTATATGTTGATATTAATAAAATTTTTGTAATTTTAAACTATTTTATTTAATAAAAATTTATAAGCTTAATAAATAATATAATAAATAAAAATATATATAATTGTTTTCAAAAGTTTTGATCTACTTACTATGTTTTTATTATAAATTTAACTTTATTAATTTTTAAATCTTTAATTATACAATCAAAAATCATAAAATTTATATATATTATATTTCTATTCTTTAAAAAATTTTACAAATAATTCCTTTAATTAGGTGTGACTGCTGAAAGATATTGGGAGTTACACAACAAGACTGAAAAGTTACATAAGAACCTGGGGTCCACCATTAATTATTCAGTTCTGCGCAAATGGATACAAAATCAAAACCAAAAGAAAAAAAGCATTGAGCAAGACACTGGATCTGAGTAGGCAATAAGTACCTCAAATGGTTACAAGAAAATAAACAAGATCATAGATAGATAAGTTCCTCAAACAATCAAGAAGAAGTAGGATATCCTAGAAGGGTTGACTTCTAATGAGAAGAGGTTTTTAACAGAAGTCTTTTGGAGAACATGAAGCATTTTTATTTTTTATTTTTATTTTTTTATTTTATGTAAGCACAATTGTGTATTTTTAGATAATCCTTTTTCTTTTTTTTTCCTTTTCCCTTTTGTAGTTTCTTAAAATCAGTTCCTTGGAGGATAATAAACAGTGACAACCTACTGGCAATAATGGATAAGTTAGGAAGGTATATACCCAAAACTTAATTCAGAATGAAATATTGTTCCCAAGGTTATACTTAGATGCTAAAGCTTATTTGAGAATTGAAGGCTATTGACAAGTGTATCAGTACAAGTTTTTAATTTAGCCATGATATAATTGCCCTATGTATTTCTATCAGTTTTTATATTAATTAATAAATACACAGTACTGGCCTGACCATGGATATAAAAAAAAAATTTTTATAAATAATTTTAAAGATTTATTATTTTCAAAAAAAAATTTTTTTTTATAAATTATTATATAAATTATAATAACTATTAAATTAAAATTGTTTGAAAAAATCTTTTCAATAATTTCTTAATTACACACTATTAATCTTAATTAATATTTATATATATTTTTAATTATTAACTATAGTTCTTATCTATTATATTATTCTAGTCCTATTTTTAGATCAAGTAATATATATAATGCAAGTTGTATCTTATTAATTCATAAGTAATTCAATTAATTTTTTTTTTTTTGCTCTCTATTAGGCTAGTTACGTATGCTTTATTAAACATTTGTAAGCTATACATATAATATGAGATGCTAAAGCTAATTCTTTAACTAACTCACTTGTCTAGATTATTTTACCCTTCTAAGTGCAACTTCAGAAGTAATTTATCATTCCATTAGGAGTTCATGTGAACACCCTTCCAACTTCTAACATAATTGCCTACAGATTACTACTGCAGATATAAATACTTATATATCTACCTACTGTATATTATTAATATATATATATATATATATATTGAAATAATAACTCAGCCTTGTTTTATTAACATTTCAAATCGATACAAAATGCAGATTACAAGAAATAATTGCAATAAAACACTTCTAGAATTGTTTATAAGAGTTAAAATTTTATGCTACTACTATCACTTTGATTCCATAAGCTGATTACTTTTCAAGAGCTTTGTCAGTCGAGTACGTACTACTTGTTTCTCAGCTGCTTTAGTATCTCCATGTTGTAAAATTCTAACTGTTCCAATCTATAGAATGGCTTGTTGTCGGGAAGAATTATTTGGATCAATCTAATTCATGCATCAGGAAAGAAAATTCATTGATCCTCCTAAATTCTTCTTAACCAATGTGCTCAAGTAAGACATATTGTTCTAAAATAAAAATTGATCCCCTTATATCATACCTACCATAAAACTCAACTTTGCTATAAGGATTTTGTTTCGAACCTTTTCCTATTCGATAGAGTTGAAGAAGGAACCTATTCAGTAGTCAGAAGTAGATGACTACAACTATAAAATCCAGTTGTAGTATCTTGTGATCTTTATCATGATCGGATAGACTCTTTCTTGATAGAACCAATTATATAGATAAAGAGATGTCCTATATCCATCTGCACCAAGACCCAATAACTTATGGCAGACCTCAGGTTTTTATGAAGCTAAGGAAATGCATTCAGATACATGAGATGATCAACAGGAACTTGTTTATTTCTTTTATTAATGTGATCCATCCGTCTTGTCACAATGAAAGAAACTTTGTGCTACTTAAAATTCAGGGTCAAACTGAGATAGACAAAATTCCTCAGAAAAAATCAAGAACGAGTACTATGAGAAGGTTACAAAATGATAAAAGAATAGAAAAGCTGTTTCTCATCACATATACATTTATGTAATATTTCTCTACAGTGTAAGGTGATGGTATCATTAGTTCTTCTTTCTTTTAGAACTTTCTTGCTATAGGTAGGAAAGGTAATTCTTGATCTTTTCTGGTTATTGGAGATCACGTTTTTGTTTGAAGAGGATAGTAAGCAAGAGAATGGGAAGTAGTTGATGACTCTTAAAGCTTTTTCAAGTTGGTTTAAGGAAAGTGATAAAACTTTATTAGTATAAAAGTACAAGAACTTCTTGTGAACATCTTTTTTGTATGTAGTCAGAGAATCAGTGGAAAGAGTTTTTATATATTATTAATATATAGTATATACTGTATGTATATAAATAATTTTTTATATTTTATTAACTATATATAAATATTATTTTATTAGAAAATTATACCATGTCTTTTTAATTTTTTTTAAATTATTTTTATTAAGAATAGTTTAGTTATTAAACTATTAAATTTTCTTTATCCTAGATCTAGATTTTGATTCTTTAGAATAGTTTATAAAAAAATTTTTTGTCTACTAAAATCTCTTAACTATTAAGTTTATGAATCAAGTATTGATATATACTTAAAATATTAAAATCAGATTTAAAAATTATTTTTTCAATAATTTTTAAGAAATCTTTATCTATTTTTTCTTCAATAATATACAACTGATTTGACAATCTTTTTTTCGTATTATTTAAAACAATAATATAATTCTGTTAATAATAATTTACTCAATTTTAAATAGTAATTCAATTATAATCTTTGTATAAACTATTCTATATTTTTGAAAATTATATTGTTTTAATAAAAACTAATAAGTAGGACCTGCTGAAACTTAATTTGCAACAAATTATATTTGAAGATATTGATTATATATAGTTAAATCAATAAATATAATTTAATACTAGTATCAATATTTTTATCTTTTAAAGAATTTGATCAAAAATTTTGTAATCTAATTTATAGAATATTAATTATTGTATTATTAATTTATAGATTTAATTATTTTTTTAAATAACAAGTTATACAAATTGACTTTTTATATAGTTCTAATTTTTAAATTTTGAATTTAAATAAAATAGAAAACTTATTATTTATATTAGTCAAAAAAAAAATTTTTTTTTTCAAGTATTTATAATTAAATTAGATTGTTGGTTTATTAATCAATTAAAAACATTAGTATATTTTTATTTAAGTAGCATGATACATACTATAGCTAAACTATTATTCTAATCTGACTAACTTGTTATAAGTATAAAAGTCTCTAAGTTCAACCTTGAGAACAATATTTTGCTCTACAGTATCTTTGGATGAAAACTCTCCTAGTTCATTGTATCATTGTAACAAATTGTTACTACTGTATGTCTGATCAAGCCACTGGAATACAGAAAACTACAAAAGGATGGATTGAAAAAAAAAGAGAAAGGGAGATATCTAAAAATATCTAAGTAAACAATAAAAAAATAAAAAGGTAAAAATTGAAAAAAAATTTTCAGCTTTCTTCAAAAACCTGCTTCTTAAGATCTCTTTTCAATAAAAAATATTCAATTGGAATATCCTTTCTTTTTCTGATCATCTAAGGAATTTATCTATTTTTGATTTTGATTTTCTTTTCATATACTATCTGAGAAAACTTATTATCTAGTGAAAGCCTTTACTTTTAGAACACACTTGATTTCAACCTTTTTTGAGCAATAATTTTTTATCCACCTGTGGTAAAGAGATGACTTATGATAGATCCAAGTTCTTATGTGATCTAGTAGGAATTGGATCATATTGTTTTAATATAATATCCTCTAGCAACCATGTCTAGTTAAAGGAATTTTACTGTTATATATCTTTCATTACCCAAAAGGCTAGATTTCTCAATAATTCTTTTGTCTTGTAATAGTAGAAGAGTCTTAAATATAATGGGTATTCTCATTTATTATAATATTCTTTAATACTAATAAGAAAATGTTTTCTTAATTGTAATCAAAAGGTTGAAGTTTAGTATAGACTATAGTCTTATTGTCTAACTGGGATAAAAAGGAAACCTTGATCTTGAACTTTGCTTGACTAGTATGATAAAAGTGAAAGACCTCAGCTTAAACAAATAGTAGCTTTTTTATTACCTAGGGACTTGTTACTTATATTTTATTGGTCTCATGAAACTTAATCTATAGGTTAATCCAATTGAAGAAGTGAGATAGATATGATGCATCAATCAACTTTTTCAATTATCAATAATATTATTAGAATATATAAGGTGATCAGTAGAAACTTGTTTACATTTAGCTACTAAGATGTTTTATATCAATCAATTAGGTGTCAAGTAATATTATGCTATTAGAAATTCAGGATCAAACTGAAGTAAACAAAATCTCTTAAGAAAACTATAAAAAATAGTAAATACTTTAAAAAGGTATAAGACAGTATGTAAGAAGGTGGATAATAAGCCTTTTTCTGTTAATAAAACCTTTATTTCTTGTTGATTTTAGCTCTATAAAGTGACATTTCACTTGTCAATCCTTTTACTTTATAGAATATTTTTGTCCTTAATAGAAAAAGTGTATACTAGAGTCTTTTCAGGCTACTAAAAACACAAGTTTTTATTTAAAGGAGTTTATAAATAAGTAAAGAAAGGTAGGAGTAATAAATAAAGACAAGTTTCAAGTTGTTTTAAGGAAAATATAAAGACTTTATTAGTAAGAAATTATAAAACTTCTTGTGAACATCTTTTTTGTATATGGTCAAAGAATCAACGGAAAGAGTTTTTTTCCTTTTCTTATTTATATTAGTCAAAAAATATTTATTTAATATATATTATTTATATTTATTAAAAAAGAAATAACTAGTTAGATTTGAGATATTTAAAGTTAATAAAAGTCAACCAGAGGTTGAGTATTTTAAAAAAAAATTTTTAAAAAAAGAAATAATTTAATAAATTAATAATATAAATAAATCACAATCAATTTTTATTATATAATTCAATATTATTATTATATAATTTAGTATAAATAAATATCACTATTTTTATTATACAATATATTTTATTAAAAATTTTTTTAAAAAATCATTATTTTTTATTTTAATATTTGCTATAATTTTCATATTTATCAAATTTTAATTATATATAATACTTACAATTTAAAGAAACTATAATTAAATATTTACAAAAAAAAAAAAACTCTTTTACTGATTCTTTTTTTTCTCAAAAAAAATTTTTTTTAACAATTTTTTGAAAAATATAAACCCTTTTAAACACACAAAGAAAAGCAACATATCCTCCAAATTAAGCTACCAAGCTCTTTTCATACATATACAGTATATAACAAAACTTTTTGGAATTATTTATTTATTTATTACTCAAAAACTACTATATAAAAATTAATAAAAAAAATATCAAAATAAAGCTAAAAATCCAGAGATCTTATTAATACAAAATTAATAATTAATTCTTTCACCTTCCTTTTCAATTATAATTTCACATCTCTCTTTTATTGAATCTATAAAATTATTTAAAATCTTATTGGAAATTTTATTCTATTTTTTTATCATAAACTGTTCTAATTCTAAAATATTTTTAGATAATCTCATTTCTACATTTCTTTTAACAATAGCCCAAAGATTTTCAATAGGATTTAAGTCTAGACTATTAGAAGGCTAATTTAAAACTTAAGAAAAATTTTCATCAACAAATGCTTTAGTAATTTTGCTTATGTATTTGAAATCATTATTATGCTAAAAATAAAAATTATTTTTAAGCAATTCAATGATTTCTAATTTGAGTTTTTGCAAAATATTGATATAAAATTTTGTATTCATATTTTCTTTAAAATAAAAAAGAGAAGTTTTTTCTTTTATACAAAATCCTCTCTATGCAAAAATTTTAGTATGATCTTTAGATATTCTTCTGACTGGTTTTGAATTTTTATATCATTGAGTAATTGTATTTCTGAATAGTTAAAATATTGTTTTATCAGAAAATAAGATCTTTTTCAATTATGATTAAGATATTTCTTTGCTCAAATAATATGAGCTTCTTTATGAGTAGTAGTAAATATAGAAGTTTCTAAAGATAGAACATTTTTATAATCCAAGTTTACTAAATGTCTTAAAATTTTCATATGAGATACTTCAGTATTCATATTTAAAAATTTAATTATCAAAGTTCTTGTAGAAAGTCTTAAATCATGGTATAAATATTGACCAATTGCTTTTGATTTATGTATAATAATTTTTTTAGGTCGACCTTTACCTGATTTTCTTGAATTATTTCCTTTAAAATTTAATTTTTTAAGATTATAATAAATAGTTGATATGTTTATGCCAGTTCTAGAATATATTTTATTTGCAGAAGTAATTTCATTCTTTCACAAATGTAATATAGTTTGATGCTATATATGTTTTTCAGAAAATGACATTGTAAGAATATATTTATAAAAAAATATAATAAGTAAGGAATTTTAATGATATATATATACTTGTTAAAATATATTGTTTACATATTTAAAATTTCACATGAATTGCTTTTGTTTTGAAAAAGTTATATGCATTTATATTATATAAATAAAATTTTAAAAAGTTTTGTTACACACTATATAATAAGCTATTAGAAATATTAAGGAAAGAGGTATATATTGGTTACTAATTTTTTTTTACTTTTTTTTCTTAAAAATTTTTTTTTTAAAAAAAAAAGATCTATAAACTGATTCACAGTTAGAAAAAGAGAACCAATATCATCTTCACACAGCTTATAGTCAGGCTAATGCAAATTAATATCATTCTTGACACTGCAAGAAACTTAGGAAGTAACTAAGTTTACCCGATAAATCAAATTACTTTAGTTAATCAAAGATCTAGAAGAATATTAAAGCTTTCTAAAAACAAGATAGTCTAAATATATATATATATACAAATAGCATATCTATTTTTTATCTTATCATATAAATATGAACACATAAAAGTAGACAAGTAAAACAAGTATATAAATAAAAGTGACAATAAAACACATACATATATATATAACTTGTGATCTAAACAAGTTGATTGACATTTCACACAAACACAATCACAACTTGTAAAATCCAAATAGAATCTTCAATATAAATAAAAAATAAATATATCAAAATAATACAACAAGGGTTTTCCATATTATCTAATCAAAAATATAAACAACAACAACCTCAGAAAGATTTATCAATGATCTAAAAATAGAATATTGATAATATAAACAAGCAATCATATGACTTATTAATAAATCTAGATCAGTAGCAAATATAAATAGAGCATAACATATATTATAGATAGTCAATAAAAAAAAAGAGAATATAATAAATACTTTAATCAATCTCTCAATAAAACACAATGAACACTCGACTTTATGAGCCTTATAACAACTACTAAAACAAAGAAATAATGAACTCTGAAGACCAGTACTCTCATTACCAAAAACATATACTATCTTAGATAGTATTATAGCTAAGATATTAGAAGTCAATGTGACAACCTTTCACAAAGAATAAATCCTAACCCAATATATCATATATCTTTGACAACAAGGCAAAGGGATTAAAGAAGATCTCCTACAACTCTACATTGAAGATAAGCTCATGAAAATTATCAAGAATCCCAAAAGTCAATATAAATCAAAGTGATAACTAATAGAGATTATCGAACAAATATATAATGAATCAATAATAGACAATGAAGTAACAATGATATGTATACAGGAGATGAAAGAATTGAAATCACAAAAACTCCAAGAAATAGTAAAAAAACAATATATTAGTAAATATATCTTCAATATCACTAGAAATAGAGACATAGTATTATCAACAAACTCTTACTTTATAAAAAAGAAAGGAACTTATAGATTAGGTACAATGATAGTCAATATTTCAGGAGAAACAGAAGACAAAACCATGGTATACTCTTAAACTTCCACAAAAAAAAAAAAAATCTGTTGTGAAAAGAGTTTATTAATAAAAATGAGTAGCTAGTTTTTTAGATACAAGAGGAAGAAGATATTATAAGATATATTGAAAAAGTTAACTGAAAGAAAGACAACTTTGCTATTCAAAATATAACACCCTTGATCACTCACAAGAAACAAAAGATAGAAAGAAATCTAGATAGAAAAGTCTTTCAAAAATCTAAAGCCAAAGAAGATACTACTATCTGGCATATATGTTTAGTAGATGTGAATCAAAAAAATAATAAGGACTTTATAAAAGCACATCTAAAAAGATATGAAGAAGTCCAAAACATTCATATCTATAAGATGAATACAAAACCACAAGTAAAAGTCTATATCAAATGGTACAAATATCTTAGCCTAAATTTTGAAGCAATTTGGATGACTCCAATTAATACAAAAATATCAAGAGCTATATTTTCTAAGTCTGAGCTCAGTGACAATGAAATCATTCAAATATTAATTGAAAGAAATGACAACTTAGCAAGACTGATAAAACCTATATCAGTCTAATAGCTAGAGTATTGAATAGTATACAAGTTAAAACATGCTACATATCTAAAGATCCCTATATACTCAATAAATGTAACTTTACAATAGTTTGTTTTAAGACAAAAGAAGAAAGAAACAAGGTATGCAAACAACATATTTTTTTGCAAAAAAATTATTTTTCATAGGATATTAAATACACATTCAAAACAGAACAATAGAATCCTAAAGGTGAAAATAGAAATACAAGATTCAAATTCAGAAATATAGAAGTAGACAATAAATCAATATCTGACTTACAATCAAATAATAAATCAATAGAGTCTATTTCTACTTCAGCAAGTTATTATAGATTCAGGAATTTAAGACAGATCAGACAGTGAAAAAATAATAGAATAAGGTGTGAAAAAAATACTAGAAAAAAATATTCTGCAACAGAAAACAATAGAGAGCCAATCAAAAATTAATGAAGCTATAGAAATAAATTTTCTGAAGTTAACACAAGACCTAAAATAGAAAGTACACAAGATCCTTAATAAGTATTCTAGCTAATCTAAAAAGATTATATACTAAAATAGATATCCTAGAGGAATAAACAGGCTTCAAAAAAACAAGTCTCAATAATAAGTGAGCAAATTACTCCTAAAGGTGCACTAGTCCTTAATAGTAATTAAAAGTAGCAACAGTCCATTGCTTTCTTATCAAAAATCACAAATATGGACAACAAACAAATTTTAAAAAGTGGTAACAGAATAGAAAAAGAGGAAATATATAAATATCACAATATTCCTATAAGAAGAATGGAAAAATTTTTTTAACAATAATAAACATAGACTAATAGCAAAAATCAAAGAAGAGAATAAAATAGATAAAAAGGTAATTAGAATAGATACATATAATGTTAGAGGAATTATAGATAAAACAAAGTAACAAAATTTAATTAAAGAGATACTAGAATAAGGAATAGGCATATGAAACAAAATTGATAAAAGTTAATGTACAATAGGCTTTTAACAATTAGAAAGGCTACAAATATTTTTATAGTATCAACAAAAATGCACCATTTGGAAATGAGTCAGTCTCTTAATCAGAAGAGATCTGGAAAAAAAGATTGTATTGGTAGTGAAAGAAGAAGTATATATTATATTATCAATATGTTTATGAAAAAAAAGATAATCTATATTATACAGATCTATATTCTTTCAGATAAACAAGATGCAAAATGATACAAAATAAAAAAATTAGCCTTATTAAAAGAAAACACAAACAAGACTTTTATATAATATTAATAAGAGATTTTAATGCAACTTACATTCTTTAGAAGATAGAAAGTCCTCTTTAAAAACAAGCTTTAGATTATCATAATAACCTTAAATCCTATTATTCAACTTTCTTGATAAATGGAACTTTATAAATATCAAGTCATATTGGAAGACAAAGAAAAAACTCTAATAAGAAGAAATCTAACAAGTAGTAGTAGAATAGATTATATTTAAATCTCTTATAGTCTAACAAGTTATTCACTACTTTGATTTGATAATAAAGATATGGAAGATATTACAGGCAGTGATATATCATACTTCTAATAATATTACATAATATAGACCTTTTCACAAGAAGCAGAACACAAAACTTTTTATGAGTATACTAAGTAAAATTGATATAAAGGATACTTCATCTTTATAATATTAAAACATTACTAAAACTATTGTTACAAAAAGAATTCAATTTAGATGAAAGGAAGAATTAAGTAAACAAACTAGGAAATTTTTGAGAAACTGCTATATAAAGTAATCTTTAATAAGCTAGCAACAAAAAAAACTTTTCAATTAGAAGAAAAGTACTATAAGCATAATATCAAATTTAACAGTTATAGAAAAACCCTATGACTTAAAAAACTTTACAATAAGACAGAAACATAAAAAAAAATAGATAAGCTCAGGCCCTCAGCTTAGTTATAGAAAAATATAATAATACTCACAATCTAAATCATTAGATAAAGAACTATTGTATTCAATATAGCATTTCTAATATGTCATAGAAATCTTTGAAAAAAGATATTCAAAACATTATAGAAGGTCTTAAATTTATATGTTAAATATTGAAAGTAAAAAAAATAAAAGATAATATTAAAACTACTCTAGAATAGAGATATAATGACTTGAGAAACAATCAAAGATGGATGGACAGCTTTTTAATCAACTGAACTAAAAGTAAAATAGTACTAGATAGGATTAAGATCAAGTTAGAAGATAATAAATACATTACAACTCAAAAAGATGAAATCAAAAAGGAAATAAGATGATATTATTGTGAGACCATCAAAAAAAGAAAAGTTAGCTATATCAGTTTACCAGAAGATTGAAAAGAAGAGTATAAACCAAGAAAATATATTCAAACATCTTGATACAATGAATTACTTGAGCGAATCTCACAAGAAAAATTAAATAAAATACTGAGAGCACTTCTCAATAACAAAGCTTTAGTAAAATCTCAAATTTGTTATAAAATGTTGAAAAGGTTGAGTCAAGAAGAAAAAGATTTCTTGAGAAGAATGCTGAATAACTTCTTAAAATGGAAAGTCATCTCGAAATATTGAAAACAAAGTCATATATATATTATAGCAAAACCCAAATCTTGGGACTGTGAACTCTCAAATACTAGACCTATCATCCTATTAGAGGTTACAAGAAAATGTTTTATCAAAATTCTCATCAACAGAATAGGAAATATTTGTAAAAACAATAATATTCTTAAAGGATTGAACTATATAGGACTACCAGAAGAAAGTACAACTAAACCTATTCAAATTCTCAATAATATCTGTGAAGATGTCAGAGAAAATAAAAAGAAACTGTGGATACTTTTTCAAAATACTGCAAAAGTATATAATACAATTGGTTTAAATATACTGATAAAAGCAATGGAAAGAATCAAAGCTCTAAAAGGTTTTATAAAGATTATAATGAGCTTTTTTCAAAATAGAGAATTTCAGGTTATATTCAAAAATAATTTCACAAAATCAAATATAGCTAGAGATGGAATTAACCAAGGAAAAACTATCTCATCTCTACTATGAAGAATTTTTTATGACTCTCTCCTATACAAAATTTAAAATAATACACAAAGAGGATACAAAATATCAATTATATGAAATCCTAACCTTAAAAAACAGACTATAAGAAGGTTAAAATCAAGACATGTAGCTATAGTCTTTATAGATGATACAACATGGATAGCAAGATTTAAAGAGAATATGAAAAAGATTCTAAAAACTATAAGAATCTTTTATATAACTAATGACTCTTAAATAAATGGCAACAAATCAGTTTTAGTTACTATTAACAATCCAAATTGCTATCCAGAAGAGGTGAAGACAGGTACTAAAAAAGAAATAATAAAGAGCTTAATAGAACAAAATAGGCTAGATTCTTAGGAATCTGGATAGATAATCAAAAAAAGCAATTGAGCTTAAAGAATAAGTACTTAAAGAAATTAACATAATAATAAGAGCCCTTAAATATAAAAAAGGGATAGACAAACAAATCCTCTACATTTTGAATAGAGTATTAATAACTAGAATAGAATTTAGAATACAACATAGCATATTGTTTTGAAAAATATGCAATACCTTAACAATAGTATATAGAAAACTTTTCAAGAATAAGTGTGGTTTATGCAAATCAATGTTCAATAGTATAATTTACCATCCAAAGATCTATAACTTAAAAAGTTTTGGATATTACAAAGAGAAAACCAAGTAACAAGACTCTGCAATAGACTAAATTATCCCAGATCAACAGGAATTACAATAATAATTAGACTCAAACAAGCACAGATAAAAAATTGGGAATCACTTAATTTATTAATTTACAAATCATTAAGTTATTTAATAGACAAAGGTAATTTCCCACTTCAAGTAATCAAAATTGCTAAAGATATGGAAATAACATTTAATAGTTGGAAATAACAAGATACTTTTGAAAAGAAAAAGAAAAACATTTGGATTAGAGAATATTTTATACCAGAAGAATATAAAAAAGTTATATTATTACTTAAAAACAATTAACTGATATATCTAGATCAACTAATCAATCAGAAAACCAAAAAAATAAAAGACTGGTAAATATTTTAGCTCCTATAAGATACAAGTAAAGGACCAATACCAGAATGGTTTCAAATTATAGTCAAAAATCTCTTAGGAGAATAACTAAAGCAGCTTATAAGATCCAGAAGAGAAAATTATATGAAATGGGAATCAAAATACTTAAAAATAGATCCTAATCGAGATAAGCAAAAAAATTGTGGATAGTGATGAGAAATAAAAAAAATTAAATTTAGTATAGATTAATTACTTATAATAACAAAATGCAAAAAATAATAAGAAAAATGATGCACAAACTATATTACTTTTGTATTTTATACTTAAGCACTTTCTAGAAACATAACATAGGCCTTGATTTATCAGGCAGCTTATTACTATTCCTAAAGAGTAATCCAATATGCCAAGGATTCACTTGAAGTACCCATCACTACTAATGTTAGAGATCTCTTATATAAAGTCTTAACCTTCACTAGTGCTTAATCAAAAATTTTATAAAAAAAAGGTTGACTAGTACTGTTCTTGGAGAGATATTTTATTGTTTAAAAAGGTGGCAGACATATTTCCAAAGAGAAGATAATAGGTATCCAAAACCCTCCTAAAAGGATTCTATTTCATAAGATCATTTTCTTTTTACTTGAGTTCAGTGGAGTAGAAGAGGAGAAGTAGGAATCTGATATTTTCTATCTGGTATGTTCTAGTCCAGCAGTGTTCTTTCTATATAGCCAATAATGTTATAGATATTTATATCCTGTATCTACCCATACTATAACATATAATTTATAGTGAACCCCAGGTTCTTATGAATACTGAGAAAATGCATTCAAACATGTGAAGTGACCAATGGAAGCTTGTTTATATTTCTTTATTAACATGTTTTCTACTGACCAATCACTGCTTGAGAAACTTTGTGCTATTCAAAATTCAGGATCAAACTGAGGTAAAATTCCTTAGAAAAATTGAGAAAGAGTACTTTTAGAGCAAAATATGACAAGAGAGTAGGTGATTTCCTTCAAGATAAGTATCTTATCATCAGAAAAGCTTCATGTTGTTTCTCTAGCAAGTGAGTAGATAGCAACACTTCAGTTCTTCTTCTTTTCAGAACTTTCTTGCCATTTGTAGAAAAGATATTTTCATAACTTTTGTTATTGAAAGTCAGTTTTTGTTTGAAAAAGATTGTTACAAGAGGAAGAGGGGAGGTAAAAATGACTCTTAAAGGGTTCCTTCAAGTTGGTTTAAGGAAAGTTATAAGACTTTGTTAGTCAAAAAATATAAAAATTTCTTGCAAACATCTTTTTTATATGTAGTCAGAGGATCACTAAAAAGAGTTTGTCCCATCCTCAGAATTAAGCAAATACTTGATCCTAGATAGTATTATTACTAAGATTTTTAATGTTAGTCAAATCATTTTTATCAGGGCTATAGTTTTCAAACTATATATTATTTACTTATGAGTCCATGGGCAAGGCAAAGAAAAAGACCACTTAACTTTTTTCTAAAGAACAAATATTTTAATATAATATATCGAAAAAAAATTATAACAAGCTTTTTATATTCTTTCAAAGAAGTAATCAGTAATAGCAAATCATTATGCAATTAAAAATCTCTTTTTCAAAAAATAGATATGAAGTTTAACCAACAATAATAGTAAAATTCTCTTCAATATCAAAATTGAAATGAAAAAAAGGCAATAGAAAACCAGGCTAAAATAGAATAAATCACTAAAAAAATCAAAGAGAATAATATTGTAAAGCAGTTTATATATATTACAAGAAATAAATCAATATAATTTGATTTAATCCATTCTACATCAAAAAAGATATTGAATATAAAATAGAAATATTTACAATTAGACTCTTAGAAGAATCTGAATATGAATAAGTAGCATATCTTCAAAATATATTGAAACTATCAAAAGACTTAAAGTCTTTCAAAAAAGATTTCTTAATGAAAATTACTGAACAACTTTTTATCATAAAAAAAAAAAAATACTTTGTAGTGTTTGAAAAAGACTATCATAAAAAAAGGAAAAAACTTTATGGCCATATCCTTAGAGACAGAAAAATAAATAAATATCTTGTACCTTATATATAAGAAAATCTTTCAATAAAAGAAAAAGAAGAACAAGAAATTCTTAGTAAATAATTCTTATTGATATTGATCAAAGTTACTCAAGATATAAGATTAAATCTACCTTTCAAAAATATAGAGAAACAACAAATATTTATACAGTATATACAATTATTTAAGATTACAAAGAAAAATTAAAGCTTGAATAATATTATACTAGCAATACAGTACATGGAAAAAGAATGAATGATTTATATTAATCGAGAAACAATTAAAGCCATCTTCACTTAATATAAGCCTAATAATAATGAGTTTAATAAAATCATCAAACAATAAAACTTACAGTTCTTGAAATTGTATGAATACATAATATCATAACTAGTCTAATTATATAAGCAATCAAATATACTAAAGCAAAAGTATGTTATACACTTAAAAACTCTTATATACTTAAAAGAAGAGAATATATAGTGATATATTTTGCATTAATTCAAGACCTAACATGGATACTAAATTAATATATTTTATTTATAGATATAAACTTACATAGGATATCAAGAAACATTTTACAAAAAAAAAAGAAGCCTTATAAGAATAATTTTATGAAACAGAATTTTATAAATCAGATAGTAATTTAATCAGTAATAAATCTAGTTAACAAGTTGCAAGGATAGAAAAAATAGATATCAGAAATAATAAAAATCTCAAATGGAAATCCAAAGTTCAAGAAAAAATAAGCTCTTATACTAATACTGATAGTTCTAATGAGTTAATTAGAAAACTATATAAATAGGGCTGACTAACAAGGGGTCAAAGAAATATAAGACAAACTTATAACAATAAATCAATATAATAAGAAACAGGATATTTAAGTATCTAGCTACAGAAAGCAATAGAGAAGCAATAGATAATCAATAACAATAGAAAGGTTTATAGAAAGAAGACATATAATATGAAATAAAAAATAGATATAACCTCTATATTTTATTTAGTAAACTTAAAAAAGCTGAATAGTAGAATTTCTAGATTAGAAAGAAAAACAACTTCTATAAATGAATAAGTAAAAATAGAGGAGATGTAAATAATTTCTAGAAGCATTAGTTTTTCAAAATAATAAGGAGGACAGGTCTGATTCTTCTATAATAAATACTTTAAACAAAAACAAGAAGTAATAAATAGAATAAGAAAAAATAAATCAGTAGCAAGATGATTATAATGTCAATATATTTTTTCAAATAGAAAAAATGGAGTTTTTCAAGAAAATAAAAGGCAAAAGTATATTAAAAAAGAAAGAAAAAGAAAATATTTATTTACAAAAAAGCAATAAGAATTGAAACATACAATATTAGGGATATTTCAAATGCAGTAATTCAATATAGCTTTATAGAAGAGATGCAGGAACAAAAAATAGATATGCTGAGATTAAGTAAAATTAAATTGATTAAAATAAAACCAAAGTCAAAATAGGTATTTAATTATCAGATATTATATAAATACTTTCTCAGTATCAATATAAATATTATATATAAAACAGAAGTCAGTCTACTGATCAGAAAAGATCTTGAAAAGAAGTTAATATTAGTAGAAGCAATAAAAGAATATATAATAGCAGTTAACTTATTAATGAAAAGAAATAAAATCTGTATTATACAAGTATATATTTTATTAAACAAGTAAAAAAGTAAAAAAGTATAAGAGAAAGTAAAAGATCTTATTAAGAATAAATATATGCAAGGCTTTTATATAATATTAATAGGAAATTTCAATACAATATATAATCTAGTAAATATAGAACATTATCCTTTAAAGCAAAGTTTAGATTATCATAGTATTTAAAAATTTTTCTATTTAAATTTTTCAATAAAAGAGATTTTTTAGATATATAAGTAATATAGAAAGGCAAAAACAAAATAATAACAAAATATGATACAATAAGTAATAACTAAATTGACTTATATAAATATTACAAGACCTAACAAAATATCCAATTTTACAATTCAATAATTAAAGTATCAAAGAAGTTATAAATAGTAATTATACTATGTTAAAATGATATTATATAATATAAATATTTTTATCAAAAATACAATAAACAAATTACCTATCAAAGAAAAAAAAAAGAGTAGATATAAAAAGATTAATAATAGATCAATGGCATGTCTTCAATAATAGTTTGAACCATAAGTTTAAAATAATATTGGATTACTTATTACAAGAAGAACTAGAAGAAATATGAGAGAGGTTCAAGTAAACAAGATATAAAAAGTATTTAAAAAGCAAGTTGACAAGGTAGTCATCAATAAACTTGCAATAAAAAATATATTTATTTTAAGAAATAAGTACTATATATATAGTCCAGAGTTTATAAAATATAAAAGAGTATTACAATTAATGATACTCTTCAAAAAAGTAAAGTTTTCTAAAACTGAACAAGCTATAGATTCTTAATATAACTATAGAGAAATATAACAAAGTTTACAGTTCCAATTATCAGATTGAAAACTGTTATATCCAATATAACGTCCTAAATATTTTATGGATATTATTGAAAAAGAATATACAAAATACAATAAAAGGCCTTAAATTTACTTGCTAGAACTTTAAAGCAAGAAAGGCTAAAGATAAAATTAAAACAGCCTTAGAACAAAGAAATTAGAACCTATAATATAATTGAAAAAAGTTGATAAACTTACTAACTGAGAAAATATATATCAAAATAGTTTTGGATAGAATCAAAGTTAAAAAAGAAAGTTCTGAACATATTACAATCAAAAAGAGTGAAATTGAGAAAGAAGTTAGAAGATATCATCAAGAAACCTTTAGAAAGTAAAAGGCCAACTTTGATAACCTTATTAATAACTGGAAAAAAAAATACAATCTCAAAAGCTATATCAAAGTATAGTGATATAAAAATCTTCTAAATTCTTTTCACAAGAAAAATTGAATAAAAAATTCTAAATGTTTTTCAATAACAAGGCTCTAGAAAAATTACAAATTAGCTATGAAATATTAAAAAGATTAGGTTATAAAGAAAAAGAATATCTAAGAAAAATATTAAACATTTTTTTAAAATAAAAGATAATATCTATTGGTTGGAAACAGAGTTATATCTACTCAATAGTAAAACCAAAGCCATGGAAATGCAATCTCTTAAATACAAGATCTATTGTATTATTAGAAGTTACAAAAAATACTTTACTAAAATTCTAATAAATAAATTAAAAAGTATTTATAAGTTTAATAACATTTTAAAAGGTCCTAATTTTGCAGAACAGCTAGAAAAGAGTATTGCAAAACCAATCCAGATTCTCAATAATATTTGTGAAAATATAAGAAAAAACAAGAAGGAATTGTAGATACTCTTTCAAGACTCAGTCAAGACTTACAATACAATTAGTTTATATATATTAATAAGGGCTATGAAAAGAATCAAACTTTCATAGAAGTTTATTAAAATTATAATAGACTAGTTTCAGTATAGAGAATTTAGAATTAAAATTGAAAATAGGCTCATAAAATTAATAATAATTGGAGATGGGATTAATCAAGAAGAAACTATTTTATCTCTAATATTTTTTATGACTCTTTGTTATATAAAATTTAGAATGATAAAATAGAAGGATATGAAATGTTGATTATCTGGGATTCAAATTTAAAAGAAGGAAAAGTCAACAAGAAATTGAAATCTAGATATGCAAATATTGTCTTTATGGATAATACTATATAGATAACAAGAATCAAAAAAAAATATAGAAAAGATTTTAGAAGAAGCAGGAATCTTATATAGAGTCAACAACTTTCAATCAATAGTAATAAATTAGCACTAGTTACTATTAATAATTCTAATCACAATTCAGAAAAAGTTAAAGTAGAAATCAATAATAAAATAGTTAAAGAATTAAACAGAGCTAAATATATAAAATTTTAGAGGATCTGAATTGGGAATCAAAAGACACAATTAAGTTGAAAGAGCAAATACATAAAGAGATCAATATAATTACATAAGCTTTTAAAAATAAAAATTTGACCAATAAGTAAATACTTTATATTCTAAACAGTGTCCTGATATTAAGGATAGAATTTTGTATATAATATAGTATATTATTTTGGAAAATGTGCAATACTTTAACCATGATATACTATATAGAAAACTTCTTAAAAATAAAAGCAACTTGTATAAATCTATATCCAATAGTATAATATATCATCTAAATATTTATATTTTAAAAAGTATTTAGATATTATAAAAGAAAAGCCAAATAACAAGACTATATATCAAATTAAATAATCTAGGATTAGTAGGACTTACAACAGTTATTAGAATCAAACAAGCACAAGTTAAATATTGAAAGTCACTCAATCTATTTATCTGCAAGTAAAAATGGATCTCTAAAGAGAGAGGTTGAAACAAAAGTCAAATGTTCTTCATTAGAAAACATTAAAATTTTTAAATTAATAACCATAATAATACTATTTACAATTGTTTTCCATTATCCAAATTATTGATTTATAATATTTCCTGACTTTTGTTCTTATTAAAGTAAAGTAAAAAGCTATTAATTTTGTTTCTTAAAAAAGGATATAAGTGATTTACAAAATTTTATATACTAAATACTTTAGGAACCTATCATTACTTGCAAGTCATTAGATTATATACTAGATAGAGATAACTTTGCACTTCAAGAAATGAAGCTGGCCAAAGATATAAAAATAATGTTTTAAAGCTGGAAATAGCAAGACATCTTTAAATGGAACAAAGAAAACTGCTCAATTAAAAAAGTATCTAGTGTCAAATAAATATATGAAAGTTATTTATCACTTAGAAACAATAAGTTGATATATATAGATCAGCTAATTATCCATGAAACTAAAGAACTAAAAAGATAGCAAATAATTCAACTAATTATAAAAACCAATAAGAAATCTATTCCAAAATAATATTTAGTCATAAAAAGAGAAATACAAGAAAGAGAACTAGAATAGTTTATAAACTTTGAAAAAAAGACTGAACAAAATAAGAATTAGTAATTACAAAGATAAGTTTAGATTGTAATAAAAAATAAATACACTAAATAGTAACAAGTGATAGGCATTAAAAAATAATATAGGAAAGCTAAGATCAGAAGATACTAAACAAGTAATATAAATAGAATATTTCAAGTATACTAATTTTCAAATAATTAAAAGATCAATTTAACAAAATGTTTAAAATATGCAGAAGATAAAAAGGTGAAGAGTTAATATATAATAGAATTAAAAAAGAATAAAATATATAAATTTTTCTATTTAAACACAAGAAAATCTATTAAAAGAGTCCAACAGTTAAATATTCTAAATCTCAAAATACTGTAGCTTTAGAAAGAACAATAAAAAAATAATCTAAGATAATTATAAATCCAATCCAAATAGTAAAGTAAATTAAATAGATATAGAAGATTAAGGAGAACAGATTATTAGAAGTAATATAAAAGAGGAAGCATATCAAGATTACCTAATTGAAATACTTTTATGCAATCAATGGTTTAAAAAAACATTGATTTTTTACTCTAATAAATCTCTTATTGATTTTGGAAATAAAAAAATAAAAATAAAAGTAATATAGATACAAGTAAGAAGAGAAGATAAAGAAAGTAAGTTCTAAATGGAAGTGAATAACTGGTTATTATCTACTAGAGCAGAACTATCAACAATAGTTATAATACTACTAGTTGTCCCAATGAACAATAAGATTAAAATTTTTATAGATAGCCAAGTCTATATTGTTAAGTAAAAGATAATAGAGAAAGAAAACCTAAAAGAACTTATAAAGGATGGTTAAAGAAAAAGAATTGATTCCTGTGGGTAAGAATATTAGATATTGTAAAAAAAAAAAAGAGTTGGATCTGAAACTAGTCAAGGTTAAAGTATATTTCAATGACTTATACAATGAAGAAGTAGATATTTTAACAAAGGAAGCCTTAATACTTCCTATGATCAAATAGAAAAACCTTACTTTATTCAAAATTATTTCCAAAATCAAGTAATATAAAATGACTCTAGATAATTTTATAAGATAGTTTATTAAAAACATGAATAGCAAAGTTATAGCTCATTAATGAACAAACCAAAATAGGATTTTAAACAAATAGAATTGATAGATTCTAGATCAATATGATTATACATAGAATTTGATATAAGAAAGGGTGAAAAATAGATACACTTGGAATTCCTCTTTTAAAGATTTTCAAAAAAGAAGCTTTCTTATCAAATTAATCAATAAAAAGTTATTAATGTTTTTCAAACTGATCATATGAAGACCAGATCTATATAAACAAATAGAGTTTATAACATATAAATAGTAAGAAAAAACAACAAAACACCTATTAAAATGCCTAGTATATAAAATCCTATGGCAGGAAATATTAAATAAAGAAATAAAAGATATTATAAAAGATTTTCAAAAACTTCTACATAATAGAAAAAAAGAGATAGAAAAGAAAAAAATAAGACTTTTGGTTGAAGACAGAATAAAATTAGGAAATTTGAACAAATATATAGTCAAGCTTATAGAAGAGACTACAAAAACAGATCAGAATATGTTAAACTTCTGTATGGGACTAATATAAAGTGATCAGATATTAAAAATATCAAATCTAAAATATTGTCAAAAAAGAATAGGTAAAGAAGCCTAAAAGTAAATAATAAAGATACAGAAAAAGATTTGCAATCAATTTCAAAAAAAATTTTTAAATAAAAGATGTTTAAAAATAATTGAGTAAAAACAAATATAAGAAATCTATAGAGAAGACAAAATAAGAAGATTAGTTAGCTCTTCAGATCAGAACAAAAAAACCATAATTATGAAAAGGTCTTTATAGGAAGAAGAAAAACTAGAAGATGGAGGTCTGAAATTAACTTTACTAGAAGAAATAAAGTATGAAATAAGATAGTTAGGATTTTAACTTCTATCAAAACTCACAAGAAAGATCTGCATTAATAAATTATAGATATTGATATTAGTTGTTGAAAGTGTTTTTATCTGAGCTATTAATGAAGCAATAAATTATTCCTAAAGTTATACTTAGAGTGATAATAATTAAGATAAGTGAACTAATTAAAGATTTAGTTTTAGTGACATATTTTATATATATAGTATACTAATATTTAATAAAACATATATAATTAATCTAATAGAGAATAAAAAAAAAAAATGAAAATCTAATCAATTATCAAAGTTAAGAGAATAACAATTGTTATATAAAGAGAATATATAATAGATATAAGTATTAAAGACTTTATCAAAAAATTTAATAAAAAAAAAATTAATATAAATTGAATATTATTGAAAAGAGTTTAAAATCTTTAAATCTAATTCTAAAAATCCTCAGATTCTTATAATTTCCTTTTTAGATAATTATTTCAAGAAAAGAGATAATATCAAATACAAAAAATATAATCTTGCAACAATAACACAAAATCAAAAAACAATTTAATATAAAACAATATTATATTGAATATTTAAACTAGTCAAAAGTTAAAAACTTATATATTTATCAATTGCTTGTTTTCTTATCTTATAGAAAAAAGAACAAATAAATAATAACTTTTTTATAATCAAAAAAGAAGAGTCAATATCAATTTTACAAAGTTTGCAATCAGGCCAATACAGATTGATACCTTTATTGATACTACAAGGAATTTTGAAAAAAGATAAATCAATTTGATAAATCAAATAATCTCAAATTTTTCAAGGTTTAGAAAGATATCAAAACTTTTCAAGATTTAAACAATTTAATATATAGATCTTCAATTTTTCAATATCAAAATATATCAATAGGTAGCTTGAATATATATACTTGTAAGAATCAGCTTCAAAATATATTGGATTAAGATTTATTATACAGTATAATAAAGCTCTATATTAGTAAAATCAATTATTATAATAAAACAATACTAAGTGATTAATATTAATAAGCTATAGTATTAAAATATTTCAAATATAGGTAATGAATTATTCAAAATAAACAAATAATACTTGTATTAAATAATAAACAATAATATAAGTTTTATTTATATTAAAACAAGACTATCAAGCTTAAAAATAATCACTAAAATAGTATTAAAAACAAGAATTAATTTACTTATATGACTATTTATAATACAATACAACTGTACAATATAATAATAATATCAATCTATATATATAAACTATTATACATAAAGCAAATCAGATATTTTAGATAATAATAAAAAAAGAAGATATTACTAATATACTATTTCAATTCACTAGTTGCAAAAAAATTATTCAGTATATTACTACTTATGTAACATTTGATAAAAAATAAATAATTCAGCATACTGTCACTCATGTAATATTTGATAAAAAATAAACAATTTGATAAAAAAATGACATAAATAAATCGGCAACTACAAAATTTGATATATTAACAATTTGTCAAAAAATTTATTAACAATTTGTCAAATAATTCATTAACAATTTGGCAATAATTCATTAACAATTTGGCAATAATTAATTAAAATCTTATCACAAAATTATTTATTAACAATTTAATAAAAATTCAGTATTAATTTATTAATAGTTTGTTAAAAATTCATCAACTATTAATTAAAAATTTAGCAACTATTCATCAAAACTATTCATTAAAATTTTATTAACTATTTATTAAAAAATCAGCAACTATTCATTAAATTATTCATTAAAGGTTCATTAACTATTCATTTTTTGACAATATTTTAGATTTGATATTTTTAATAT